>VUQI01017960.1:12279-22307 GCA_015106735.1 Paratilapia polleni | reverse complement strand
GTGTTGAAGCAAAGAGGCCACTCCAGTAAAAGCTGAAACCAGCAATATCACCCTGAGCCGGGAGCTTATGGTCCACATTCAGGTGGGCCACCAGCACACTGATCATCACTCACAACGTCAGCAGACACAAGATTAGTCAAGTTGTTTGCTGTGCTTCACACAGTCAGAATGCTGCTGACACATCTCTCAACCGTGGCATTAACTTTCATGCAGAATCAAGTGACACTGCCTCATGAATCAAATATTTACCTGCACAGCTAAAATTAGGTAGAAATGTAAATGGGGAGAGAGGATAGCGTCTTCATTGTAAACACAAATATTTGATGATTAGATTTTAAAGGGGAACCAAAGGAACAGATGTCTGCTGAAACACAGGCTGGATGTAAGTGCTTATCATCTCTATGAGGGATGAGGTCTGTACAGCAGGTGTAGAGTACAAATATGAATACAGATGTGCAGAATGGCTGGCTGTTGAGTGTACATTAGCAATAAACTATTTCATTTCATCTCAGCCAGCCTCTTTTCATGCTGTTATCAGAATGCAGCTCAGACCATAGCCTGATGGAATCTCAGTCTGACAATATTAGAAACCAAGAATATGATACTTAGGTTATTGATTCTGCAAGTCTTTGGTCTGGGTGGGTATCTAGAAAATGTGAATATGAGAAAGATAGAAGTCTTTGTGACTGTATTTAAATAGAGGATTAAGATGGTTCACTGATGAATGTAAATTGAGTGCTTTATCACTATTGCTGATGTGGATTTTTTGGGCTCTGTTTTGATATGATACTCAGGAAAACCGTGCCATGCTTGGAAACTAGGTCAGAAAACCAAATCATTGCAGAACGATGCTGCACATATAATTTCACTGATTCGTCTAACGACCACTGATCCAGGCCACAAGGTGAAAAAGCCTAGAAACGTCTCTGTCTGGGAGAACAGGGAGTTGGTGGAGGAAGAATGAGCCATACCACCCCAAAAGCCTTTCTCAGTTTCAGCTGACTGCACCAAATAATGGAAAGCAGCGCCTTGATGAATGGCTGGAGAGCAGTCAAGCACACTACTGCAGAATAAACTATAAACTGCAGGCAGGATAAAAAGAAAACAAATAACTCAAAAAAAAAAAAAAGTTCCAGAAATGCCTTAATTCATTAAGGAATAAAAACAATTATTCATTTACATATGAACTGCATACTAGGCAGTTATCAAACCACAAGTTCACCTCTGGTGCTTGATTTTACAAGAGCTTCTTTGCAAATAGAGGTGTTGGAGGTTCAGAGCTCCCCACTGCATACTGATGAGGCATAGTAACTTCATAGAGTGCTGCCTGTGATAAAATGCCATGTAAGAATTAGTCCCTACAAATCACATGTATTTATGTTGAGAGCTGGAATATTTGATTCTACAGTGTACCTTTACTTTTAAGTCTTCAATAATTCAATCATTGACATATTAAAGTCTATAAAATGCCAGTAAAACAAAAATGCAAATATTTGTTTCATGCGTTTCTTATAATCAAGAATAAACTGCTGCTATTAAAATTTAAATAATGTCATGATGTCATGGGTTTGAATAATGCTCAGTAGTCATCAACAAAGTCTTGAACCACCACTCATTTCTTTATATTTTGCTATCAGCCACACTTTCTTGTAATTTTTAAAAAAGTGGTCTTGAAGAATAGTTCTCCAGGCTTTCTGATGGTCTTTCAAAGTTTTTCTTTGGACATTGGCTGCATTTTCACTCATTTTCAGTCCAGTCCTTTTACCTGACCATTTTCAGAGGAATGCTTTTTGTTTGTTTGTTTGTTTGTTAAGCTACCTATTAATCATTCAAGTATAAAATATCTTTTGCCCCTTTGTGGTTGGTATTCGAAGTTACACAAGAACTGGACTGAAAATCAGTGGTAACGGGTCTTATGGAGTGACAAATCCAAATTTGAAATTTTTGGTTCAAATTGTCATCAATACGTACAGAGGAGGTCAGGAGAGCGGTACAACAGTAAATGTCTACAGTCATATGTAAAAACACAGTGGAGTCATGGTTTGTGGCTGCATTTCAGAGAGAGTTAAGAGGTTGTGTTGAAGAATAAAGGTGGTCATACCAAATATTGACTTTCAAACTCTGTTTTTGACTTATATCCTGTATTTGCATGCATGTTTGCACATGTTTCAATAAATAGCTGCACCTATTTCCCATTTTCCTTGCAAAATATAAAGAAATGAGGCTCAAGACTTTTGCAAAGTACTGTAGATAGATAGATCTAAATCTAAATCTCATCGTAAGCTTACGTGTTATTTAACTAGACAATATACTCTTGGGAACATAGTAATTAATGCTTGTGACTTGACAAAATTGTAATTAATTGCCTAAGTCTAAACTGTGTGGCCTATATGCCGCCATGTTGAGAGAGAAAAGGAAGTTTCATATCCGCAGTGTAAAAATAAAAATTTAATTAAAACTTGAGACCTCTTGTGGGGTGAATTTCGTGGTGGAGAGAACATAAAATAACAGAGCTTGCTGTCTCTTGTGCATGACAAATACAGACAGTTCTTAATACCAGGTCAGTGTGAAGTTTTATAAAAAAAAAAAAACATTGTGATGGTAACATCCCATAGGATTCTCTGTGCTAGATGTCTTTAATTTGCTTTGGAAAATTTTATCATCCTCAACTTAGTCAAATCTCCACACAAATTAATAGACATTCTGTCGTAAATACCACATCACACCAGTTAATCTGAAATTCTACCTACTAAATTCTTCAAAGAGGTCACATAGGTGATATCACCAACTACATTCTTTGTTGTAAATAACTCAATGACTAACAGTTGTGTCACATATTTTACAATCCTGTCTGGCTCCTCTAAAGAAACCCAGCCTTGATTTAAACCTCCTTACTAACCTTAGTTTTATCTCAATGATAATGGAGAAAATCCTTTCATGGCAACTCTTGGTGATGACAAAAACAGATATTCAGTTAAGATGTGTGTTTTTCACTAAACATCAAGGAATAATAAAACTTCAACACTGAAAACGTCCCACTCAAAGGTATGAATCATTTAATTTGAGAGCAGGTACAGATGAAAGGTGTCTCTGAGAATAACAAAAATAGAAATGAAAATGTTTTCTTTTAGTGACCTTGATTCTTGTACAGGTAAGGTACATTACACCATAACTACTGGACAAAGAAAAGTAAAAGTAAAAGTTAAGCAAAGTTTTACTGTCTTTGCATGTTATAACATGTTACAGTATTAAAGATGTTTCCTATTTAATGCAGCAATTCAATTGCAAAGAAATGTTATATTCAGCATTTACAGCATGACAAGGCTAAATGTTAACTGAATGTCTTAAATAACAGTGAATAAATGTTGGATAAAGTGATGCTGTAGGTCAAGACTTAGTAAAGAAGCCATGTTACAGACTTTTTTGGCAGCCATTCTTTTTTTTTTAAACTGAGGATAAGATCGTGTTTCCAACTTTTGTGCAAAGGTCTTGCCCAAGCTACGTTCTCTGAACTTTTAGCCCCTTATGAGTCTGAGTGCAGCTTTAGTACCACAGGCAGGGCTCTTGGCAGTTGCTAAGTCCAGGCTCAAGATGAAAGATGACTGGGTTTCACTTTTAGGACACCTAGGCTCTGAGGTGTCCTGCCATACAAACTCAGACTGCTAAATTAATGTCATGCTTTAACATCACTTCTAAAATCTCCTCTGAACCAAAATATGTACATAGTGTTCTCATAGCTTGCTTTGGCGGGTGGCCTACTTTTTAACTTCTGTTAGCAGAAATATTGGAAATTGCACCAGGAGGAGAATTTTAAAATACTTATAGTTTTCATTACTGCTGATAAAATATACTAAAGGTACACAAGGTGCAGAGAAGGTCTACCATATTGCCAAACTGAGCAAATACTGTATATATTAAATCCTACCTGACATATCATGGTAAATTAGTTTTGTCATGTAACACTATCAAAAGACTCTAAAGGGGATAAATGTTAATGTTAAGAGGAGATCAGGTGTTGTGTAAGTGTAGCTACCGTGTTATTCAATACGTTGTTTTACCTTGAAATAACAATTTAATTATCAGTTATAGTGAAATTACTTTGATTTCTCATTGATTTCTCCCTGCGTTCATATTCAACAGTACAGCATCCTTTTGATATAAACTGAGATGCTCACAGCCAACTGAAATTGCCAGAGATGTTACAGTCAATGATGAAAAACAAACATGGTATATGGAATTTAAAAAAAGTTGTTGACCACTAGGTGAGTGTTGCATTGAGTTTTAAAAAAATGCCTGTTGATGTATTTTACTTAAAAATAATACTATCTAGTCCAAAGACTGATACTTGTCTACATGTCATGTTAACCTAATTGATACAGCTGCCATATTGAATTTCACTTAAGGATTTAAATACTTTTATAGACCACATTTTTTCCCCACTCTTCACCAAATACCCCAGACCGAATGACCAAGATCAGTCATATCTTGACCTCATAGTATCATCTATCCCAATAAAGCATTTCTCTTTCAGAGTGCAGGCTTACTTGTGGTTCCTAGAGTCTTTATCTAACAGGCTCCTCTGCTGTGGAACCAGCTCCAATTTTAGGTTTGGGAAGCATACATGCACTGCTTTTAAAATTAGATTAAGATTACGATTAAGATTAAAACTTTGCTTTTAAAAAATAAAATAAAATTTATAGTTAGGGCTGGTTCAGGAAGGGTGGCCCTTAACCATCTGTCTTTCCATTAGAGCGACCAGGGTCTGAGAGAATATTTTACTGGGGTGCTCATCTTTTCTCTCTTTGCTTTCCTCCAAATCCAGCTGGTCAATTCAGGTTCTGTCAGAGGTTCTGCCAGATGTTTTTTCCAGTTAAAAGGGAGTTTTAACTCTCAACACCACTGGGTGTTTGCTCAGAAGGAATTGCTGGGTTTATCTTCTGGTTAATATGTAGTTAAAATACTGTACTGTGCTTGTACACTAAGGAGCAGTGGTCCTAAGATGGACAAATGAGCATGAGGATGCAATCGCAGAAAAGCAAAGATGGGAGTGGAAAGATTTTATTCTGAAATGAAAACTCTTACAAATACATATGGAATAAGGCCAGCCACAAAAATGACTGTCCACGCCATTCAGTTGCAAACTGCACTGCACCTCATCAGTAACTCCTGAGAGAGGGTTTTTATTTTTTTTTTATTTTTTTTTTTTTTTAATGCCACAAGAGGGCTTTGCACTGGTGCAAATAATAATAAATCTGGACCTAGGAGTAAAAGGAGAATACTTTTATTCATCATTTGACTTCATATAAAGTGTAGTGAACTAAAGAAAAAGCCTCAGCTAAATCAGTATTTGGTGTGACCACCCATTGCCTTTGAAACAGCACCAATCCTCCTCAGTAGTTTTTCAAGGTACGTAGGTACGTAGATACTCCAATTCAGTCTGTCTGTTTGTTTCTGTCTCTTTAAATAAAGGATTTAATGGTGTGAGATCAGGGCTCTGTGGGGGGGGGGCATCTGTTGCAGGACTCCTTGTTCTTTATGTTGCTCAAGACATATCTTCATGCCTCTTTATGTTTGGTGGTTTTGTCATTCTGCAGATTGAATATGGGGCATAAGGTTTAGCACTGTACTGTAATACACTTGACAGATCTACTTGGTCACAGGTCTACTTTATTTGGTCTTCACCACTCTTGTCTTTTGAACTTCATAATTACTCACTGACATGACATAAAAAAGAACAGATCCCTGAACCCTACACTTTCATTCAGCATCATTAATAGGGCACTGTCAGACATGTGTAGTACCAAAGAGCTAGACTGGATTCAAGAGTGATGGTCTCAGCTCAGAAAGATACAATCAGGCCTGAGGATGTCTGTCTCAAGCTGTCCAGATAATGGTTGCCTGTCACATTATTCTCCAACATAGTATTGATATTATTATTTAGTATAGCATTTATGTGGTCTCCCTGCTAAAACTAACAACACCCCTTCCTCAAGCTGAATAAAGTGGATTTTATTAATGCTGACTACTCGGTGAAGGGCTATTGAAAATGAAGACAAACAGGCCTCCATTCTGAAGTACTTAAACCAGTTAGTTTGAAATCTATTAAAGAATGCAATCTCTACTGTAATAATCCGCTAAAATATGCCAATTTTTAGTCTGTAGTACAAAATGAAAAACATCTCATTATACTTCAATGTGTAAATTAGTACAATAATATAACCATGATAATAATGACAGTATAATGAGTATATCTGACAAAATTTCAAAACAAGAACAGCTTCTGCTATAAATGGCAGCTCAGCCTGTAGCTCATCTGCTGGTTAGAAACAGACTGCATAACTGTAAATTTTTCTACACATCACTCTTAATATGTTACTTCAGTGCATTAACACACACTTTTAAGGGTTATTATCACTATTATAAAACATATTTTCATCTGCAGCAAGTCACTTTTCTGCCTGAGCACTTACCAAACAACACCACCTCCATCTGTCCATTTGACCATTTTAATGGATTGTTACACATATTTAACAGACATTAGTTGGCCCCATATGATGAGGACTATAAATGTGGTAATACAGCTGTGCTGTCTTTTACTGCAGCACCTCCAGATTTGGTTTTCAGTGAAAGATATTTTTTGGTTTTCACTTGTTGTTTACTTTCACTTTGACTCAGTTTGTGTATAGGTGCCTAAACTACTTGGCTAGGTTTAGGAAAAGACTGTGGATTGGGTTAAAATACAGCAGTTCAAAACATTAACCCTGCACACTGAAAGATGAGTGACACTGGTCTAATAGCACAACCAGTGCATTAAAGCACCATACCCAAAAGACACTCTGTGCATATCTCTGTGATGCCAGCAGTTTTGATAAAACTGCAGTATATGTCAGCCTGGGAATGAGAATGAGCTTGCACAGCCCAGCACAAGTCCTGGAGGCATAATGCTAACACTGATTGTACACATGAAACCCCAGATGAGTCCTTCCTCCTCTTTGTGTGGGTTTTCACTAGATACATAACAGATCAGGGTTGTCTTTTGGATGGTTGCTATTGACAATTCCAAGGAAATTCCATTTAAATGAAATGACACATGAAAGGGAGAAAAAACAGCTTTACAGGCAAGTGTGTTATTGTCAGAGCTCAATTAATCTGGTCTAAAGAGATTTTGTCTGCACAATGTCCTCTATGGTCTGTTCCATATTGTTATTGTTTGTTTCTATACTTGCACAAGCACATTCAGGTAACTTCAAGCTAAATTGTGGGAAACTGAATCATGAAAGTGCTTAAACTGCGAGACAACCAACCAAATTTTCTGACATGCCACATATTTGATTGTCCCCCCCCAAAGAAGACACCTCATCATGTGGTAGAATGAGAGGGAGATTATTGTGCAGCACAAAGCTATGGATACAGTATTAAAAATTCAGAAGTTAAGTGTAGTTTACTTATATGAATGCATTTATCACATATGCAAACACAGAACAGAGGCAATGTATACAGCATGATGACCACATTCATTGTTTAAATAATATCTTTGCAGATACATTCATTAACTATCTTTAACTGTTTTTGCTAAAACAACTGCTATGGAAATGAATGATGAACAGGAGAAGATAAGACAAGCTGCAGTTTACTTGAAAAGTAACCCCTTATTGTTTGTTGAGTGACCTTTTCTGAACAGGAATAACATGGGCAAAAACATGTTTCATATGATTTAAATCTGAATAAAAGGTCACATCTGTCACGAAAAACAATCACTTACATTGACAGTGTAATTTAAGCCCTATTGGTGTGACATCCACAGAAATGCATACCATGTTTATATAAAACTGGTGATCTGAGGCACTCAGTAAGAAATGCCATTTTAACAGCTACCTGCCTACAGTTGATTGGGGAGATTTAAGCACCTATTTAAGGGCAGCAGCTAATTAGCGCTAAATCTAGATCAGATCCATGAACTGACGCTAATCTGTAAATGACCTGCCCAAGGTGATGCATGTTTGAAAACTGTACATTATAGACTTAGCTTTAGATAATGTCACAATTAAGAAACTATAGGGAACATTTGAAATCTTACTATACAGGCCTTCCACTATCAAATCCATCTAGACATCGAAAATCCATATATAATTATAGTAAAAGCAAAGACTGTGATTACTTGAGGACAGGTTAGCAATGTACTTAATGTCACTCTCTTTCACACCCTATTTATCTGAGAACAAATGCAGAGAGGATTCTATCTATCTAGCTATATACAGCATACATCTTCAATGACTTTAAAAAACAAGAATTGGATGCACAAGTTTGAATTTAATTTGGATTTTCTCTAATCCACACAGGGTCAAAATTATACATATAGGCTGAAATATATACACACACTCCCACTAATATTTGGTTAAATGTCCCTTAGCAAGTTGCACCTTGACCAGATGTTTTTGGTAGCCATCAACAAGCTTCTTGCATAATTCTGTTTGGATATTTGACCACTCTTCTTGGCAGAATTGGTAGAGTTCATTTAAATTGGTTGGTTTCCTCGCACAGACCTGGCTTTCAAGCATAATTCACAAATTTTTAATAGGTTGAGGTCGGGGATTTGGGAAGGAAAATGCATTTGTGGTTTGAACAGCAGAGTTGAGTATGTGGGTTGCGCCCATGAAGAACTTGCCAAATCTTTTCTGCCAATGCCAAACAGGTGCTACTACACATGTAACCCTAGTGAAAGAGGTTACATGAAGAGGATGTGGGACCTATGGATTCGTCAAAACCCAACATCTAGACTAACACCGAAACAACTAGTAGCTCAGTGTTCCAACATCCGCACGAAGCAACTGCTATCGCAACTAGAGATTGACAAGGCACAACAGAAAGGACGTCAAGTCAAGGGGGAGACATCATCCCCACACTCCAAGATTGGGTACCAAGCCCCAAGAACAACTTGAAAGATCATGGCTAAGCTGGATACCTGGACCCTCTGTGGCTGATTACCAAGAATAAGTGAAGTACCCTCTGAAAGCCAACTTTCAAATCCAAATCCAAGGAGGCGGAAGGAAGGAGGCCGAGGACTAGTGAGTGTCAGAACCACTATCCAGGATGAAACAACAAAGATCCATGAGTACATCAGGAAGATTGCCACAACTGATCATGTGCTTAGTGAATACCTCAGGCAGCAGAAACTCGAGAAAGAAGAGGAGCAAGAACAGAAACCATCGTGGAAGGACAGGCCCCTGCACGACAGGGCCCTCAAGCTCCCAGGCCTCTGGTGAGAGGACCCAAGCTTGAAGGATAAAAAGACCGCCCACAGGGTGAGTGGGGAATTATATATATATATATATATATATATATATATATGAACACAAAGATTAAAGCACACTTACAAAAAAGAATATTAGTTAGATGAGGCTGGGGTTAAAGGAGAACAAAGAGCAAATTCTAGACCACATGCTGGTGTGAGACTGCAGGACAGCCAGAGAGAAAATAGAAGTAGTATTTGATATTTAATTGGAATTGATCCTATGGAGCAGCTGAAAATTTTAACAGTGGCCAGATCCATACATTTCAGGTAAGGGGGCAAGAGTGTGCAGCTGTGTGTGGTAAGATAGGGAGCTGTGAAACAAAAGTAGAAAGAGAAAGCAAAAATTTTGTGAAGCACACATCAGAGGGAGACAGACTAGCAGAGGGTCATGAAAATCAGTAAAAAATGAAAGGTGAAAGGAAAAGAAAGTGGGAACACAGGCAACATGGGATCAGAGCAGATGGGTAGGAGGGAAGAAAACAACAGACAAGTTTTAATTTTTCTTCAGAGATGATTTATTTATCCACCTTATGGCAACACCACCCATCTGGGCCAAACAAACAAACAAGGTTCTTAATAATGGAAGCAAGGAAAAGAAAGATGTGAAAAGATGACGTGAAAAAGAAAACATGCATTGCAGTGTAAGCCATATGTTAGTGTACAATATATTTGTGCGGTCATTGGCTTCTTACTGTTAGATTCATTAGAAACAGTTGCATATTTTCTTTGTTGGGTC
>VUQI01017959.1:0-11931 GCA_015106735.1 Paratilapia polleni | reverse complement strand
TATTTCTTGTGACTTTTTTTTTTTTTTTTTTTTTACTTTGAAAACTCACGCCTACACATGAACCCAAATGGGAGCTTTGCAAAGAAGAAAATTAACAATTGGAGTTTCAGAACGGGAGCAAGGACACCAAAGGCGTCAGAGAGAGTGCGAGTTATTGAGAAACAGGGTCGCCTCCAGCCCTTAGATGCACTGAACGAGAATCTTAATGGCCTTAAATGAGCTTTAAAGCTCCTGGATATTATTCATAAGCTGTTTTTCCTGTTGCAGCCCCCTCACCATCTCTACTTCTAGAAGGCTCAGCGTCACGTTCATGTCTTCAGGTTACTAATTAACCTCTTTTTAATATTACTAAGAATGTTTCCAGTATTTTGCTGCCCTGTCCTCCTCCCTGCTGACCCTCAGTGCCTCTGGGTTGGCAGACTGGGGTGGTGGAAGGTCTATGCCAGGATACTGGAGAGTCCGTCTGCTGGTTGAACCTCGGATTCAGGAGGAACAATGCGGTTTTCATCCTGGTTGTGGAACACTGGACCAGCTCTTTGTCCTCTCCAGGATACTTGAGGGTGCGTGGGAGTTTGCCCAACCAGCCTACATGGGCTTTGTGGACTTGGAGAAGGCATTAGACCGCTTCCCTTGGGGTGCCCTGTGGAGGGTGCTCTATGACTATGGGGTATCCTGCCCACTGTTACAGTCACAATAGCAGTGAGAATTTGATTCGCATTTTTGGCAGTAGGTCAGACTCGTGGGTGTTGATCTCCGCTAGATTCTGTCACCGAGGTGCAGCCAAGAGGTGGAGGGTTTCCAGTTTGATGACCTCAGGATCACCTCTCTAGTTTTTGCGGATGATGATTTGGTTCTTTTGGCTTTATCAAGCAGCCAAGTGTGAAGCACCTGCGATATGACTTAGCACTTCCAAGTCTGAGGCGGTAGTGGAGTGCCCACTGCAGGTTGGAGATGAGTTGCTACTTCAGGTGGAGACGTTTAAGTATCTCAGGGTCTTGTTCATGAGGGAGAGAGGAGCAGGAGATGGATCGGTGAGGCGTCTGCAGTGATGCAGTGATGGTGAAGCGAGAGCTGACTCCCCAACTAACTTTTTTGAGCATTAAACTTCACTTCATAGTCATTTTGACATTAAAGTGACTCACCTTCCCGTTTCACCATATCCGAAGACTTTTATTCTTCTCTGTGTCTTTACTGGTTTGAACTTTCTGTAAGTTCTTTTTTGTCTGTTATCAGAGATAATTTACAGCTGAAGTGGACACACACACACACATAGTGATTAAGTGTTTAATGTCCACTTTGGAGGAGCTTCAGGGATTTCTGTGATGGATCAGCACAAATTCCCATAACTCCATCACTTGTGCTCCCAGATTACCTGATCTGACATGATCCCTGTTTGATCCCCATTTTATTACAGTCACTCTGAGTCAGTCATCAGACAGCGGCGGCCTCGGGGAAACTTTACAACTTACTTCTGCTGCATGCCAACGAAGCTCTGCCTGCAGACAGTACATCCTGAACTGAGCCACAGTGAGATAAAAGAAACAGAGATAGTCATCATCATAAAATTTGACAGGTTAGGAAAATTTATTCCTGGTTAGCTTAGCATAAAGAAGGGGGAAACAGCTAGACTCATCACAGGGTTGTTTTGGGCTTCACATCGCTGCAGGTGAGGAGGAACGGACATGTGATTATTGTTCCTGACCTACTTTTGAAAGTCTCTCACTGGTGACCAATGTGCTTGTTAAAAATCACTGCTCACCCTTCACTAATTCAGCTGACAGCACACTAAAGACCAATTGACATGTGCAACCTGCTGGCTGCTGCTTTTCCAACCCTGCAAACACTGTAAGAGTAACCAGGCTACTTATTTTGCATGCACACATTAAAATTCTGGGATAAATCTTAAATCTCTTGTTTATTATGAGCATCCATCATTTAAAGTGTCTGCACAGATTTATATATCCCTCGATGTAAAGCTTTCTTTTTGTGACGTTGAAGGGAAAAAATCTTCAAATAAGTCGACACAAAGGTCAGACCAAGGGAAGAAGGGCAGTTATTTCCCTCTCACATAGCAGAAATAACTTTCTTTTAGTCCTTGCTCATATTTTTTACATTTCTCCTCAAGTATATCCAATATAAATCTGGATTATTCACTGTGTTCACTGCACAAACAAGCCTGAGAGATTATTGCAGCTCTCCTCAAACAAACACAACAGAACGGATTCATCAGGCGGCGAGAGCATCCCGAGCCAGACAAACACACACAAACACAGGCGGTGGATACGAAGATGTGGGTGGCATCTCATCTCATCAGGCAGAAGCCGCATTGCTGTAAAATTAGTCATTTATCATCAGGACACAACTTTAAAGAAAAACAACATATAGTTCTCAGAAATGAGCTGAAACCATCTGAGGATAAGGTGAAAACAGGAGGGTGTACAATGAAGTGAGATTAAGGGTTAGTGAGCTGCATTGAGCTTAAAGTCAGAGTTTTCAGTGTCACGAAGGTGGCTCTTTTTACCTGGCTAGATCACCATGGTAACTGATGCTGAACAAATAACCCGATCCAGAGCAGGTTGTGTGCTCCAAGTTTCAGTTTAAAATTGGCTGGAAGTACCACGTTTTCAGTGTGATAAACGTAGATTCTCTGCTGAAGGAATATGTTATATACATGCAACCCAATGAGCCACCGAATGACACTCCTCTCACTCAAATGCCTACAGAAAAAAAGGGGAAAAAGAAAAAATGTCCGCTTTGAAAAGACATCGTTTGGAAGAAGATGAATTTTCCTTCAATTTGGTGATAAAATGATACCTGTAGAGTGACAACTGTGAGCTCAGCAGCCGGTTAGAGAAAAATTAGAGAACTTTTTTTTTTTTGCTTCTCCCACTGTAGTTCTGAAAATCGCATCCATTGAAATTAATTAAATTATTAGATAATTCAAAAATGGCAACGCATATGTTGGAAAAAAAACACGAGCATACATCCTGCAAACTGTCCGATCATTTTGGTGTTTGAGCTGTGATCCTATGACAAACTGTGCAGGACGAGTTTGGAACTTTTTTTTTTCGGTACAACAACACATACTGGAGTGGGATTGTTGCTTTGCACTCAAGAAAGGTGCTTCAGTGCTTCCTTTATTACCTCTGTTAGCACAGGACACACTGGACCATACTTCATGAAAAGAGAGGAGATAAGGAAGTCCCACAATTCATAGCGAGGCACCATCTGACAATCAATTTGACTGACAAGTGACAGATCATGTAATTAAAAGCGCATTTCTCACTTCCTGTCACAACCTGCTGATATGTCTTAAACCTTTTTAAACCTATTTAAAAACACAATCTCGGTAATGAAGCTACATTTTTGATATTTATTCTTTTATATGATCTGTGTGAAACAACTCAGTAAGAACACATGGGGCGAAGTTTCTAAGGTGAGCTTTTTGTAGTTCATCTTCCATGTCAACAACATCAGCTGTCAAATTATTTACGAGCCTGTGTAAGTGCAGTCATTTTCCCTCTGTCTTAAGACTTTATGAAGTCTCCGTCACACCTTTCCATCACCTCATGACGTTTTCCATCGAAGCCAAAGGGACACAGTGACACAGGAGGGAATATTGTGGACCAACAACTGCATGCAAATAAAAACATAACAAAAGCATAAAAAAATGTATTGAAAAAAAAAACCTAATGAAACAAAAAAATGGGGGAGGGGAGTCCAGAGCTGAGGAGGAGGAGGAGGAGGAGGAGGAGGAGGAGGACACGATCGAGGAAAACGTCAACACGAAAGTCAACTGGGGACTTTCCTTTCTCAGCAAAATCTAAAGGTTCACTGACAAAAGACAAGAACAAAATTCCTGCACTCCTGCTGGACTCCTGTCCAAACACAGTTATTCAGAATTTCAGAAACAAGATATCTGAGTGTGGCTGAATGGATGGATCACTGTCAGAGCTCCATAAGACGTTTGGATGTCCAGATCACATTTGTCTGCTGATCCTAATCAGAGTGTTTCTGCAAAATAAACCCAATTCAGTGTTTGTTTTTGTTTGCCTTTTCCTTCATATCGCAGCTACAAAACAAACTGAGGCAGTTTGAATCAGAACGAGCATTACGGTCTGTACAGGGTGCAGGAAGGGCCACTTAACAGCAACTGAAATTTCAAAATAAGAGCAGTAGCAGAGGAGTTTGTCTACTGTAGATTAACTGTTGCATCTTCTATCAGACAGATGGAAAAATATGAAACCTGAGGTTTTTTGCTCCTGGTTCAGAGGGCTGGGGGGGTTTTACGTGTTTCTTCAGGTGAGAAAAAGTCTTTTTTCCATCTGTATTGTATGTTACTCCCATGAGACTGGATTTCCTGATGGCTTTACTGTCCTGAAAGTGTTGTCACAGCAGAGAGAAAGTTTTAATGACTCTGTGAGACCGACTGCAGCTGCTACAATTTTCGCCAGGTCGACTTCAGAGCAGCAGCACAGAGCACGGAGGTTTACACCTCTGTTAACGGTTTTTATTCCTTGTTCACACCACATGATAGAAAAAAAATACATAATTAAAAAATCCACCTCATAAGATCAACACAGTGAGTCACAGCAGTTTGTGAAATAGTCACAACCTCTGTTCTGATGAATAATCTGATGGATACTTTCCGCTTCTAAAGGGCAAAGTTCAGAGGCTGGAGGGGCTGGTGGTGGAGTGAATCACCACACCAGAGACCTCAGCTTGAGTCACACACCTCAAAGAGTTTTAGACTTCATTCCTATTATTTTTTTATACTTGTGAAAGCAGAATGCAGAAGTCAGGTACAGCAGATGAACACAATCAGGGGACAATCACAAAGGAGGGAAAAGGCAGGAAGTAAAACTAATAATAGACACCACAGAAAACTAACCTTCCAAAAAACAAACAAACCATCAAACCAAAAAAAAACGAGTAACACTAAGACATGAAGGGTAAACCTAAACAAGAAGTCGGGGATAGGGATACACAGAAGGCACGAGCACATAAACAAAACAGAAGGTACACAGACTGGTTAGACACGGAGGAGACAATCGCATATCACAAAAACTGAAACAGATCACTAGAGTAACTGTAAAGTCAAAACAGGAACCCAAAAACTCAGAAACAAGAATGAAATGAAATCCAAACAGAAAATAAACAAAGAACTGAAGCTCAACATGACTAGAAATACGCTGTAGCAGTGGATTGCAGCAGTGAATCACAAACAGTGGGAGCCTCCAATTTACAGTAGATAATGCAGTGAACATTTCAAAGCACCTTGCAGAATCTTAACCCATTCATACACTGTGCAGATGATGATATACTGTGCTTAATAACAACCACCTTGCTTTTGCTTTAGTCACTAGCATATTGCCGTGGTCGCCCATGGTTTGCATGGGGAGACGCCAACTTGTCTGCAGACACTCGCTAACTACCAGCCGAGTGGTAGTGAAATTTGAAAAAGTGTGATGCAAATAGGAAGCTGAGAGCACTTGCCTTCAAAGTAAAAGTTGTGCCTCAGCGCTGCAGCCACAGCTCGGAGAGTAGCTGGTGAGTGTTTGCAGACAAGTCGGCGTCTTCCATGCAAACTGTGGGTGACCGCAGCAACCTCCAGCAACCACTCGCCAACCGGTTGGGGAATACACATTTTTCCCTAGCGACTGGTGGTTGCCAGATGGTCAGAGACTGCTCTCTAGGCCTGAGTGACTGGGGCCTTATTCACTTGAACCTGCAGCTGCGGACGTCCAAAACTGTGGACAAGCTAACATCACGTGGTTAGTGGTCATGTGACTGCAAAACCTGAATACTGACACTAATGACATTGGAGGCAGAAAGGCGATTGAGAATTTACATGTAGACAAACATAAATGGCTGTAAAGTGTTGTTTATATTAAAAAAAAAAAAAAACAGCCTCCTGTAACGTTGGTCTGTGTTGACGTTGTGTAGCCGTTTGTTCAAACCATTTAGTGACTACATTAGTTGTCAATCAAACGTCAGCTTTTCTGACATAAGAGTTGTGAAATGGTTAACAGGGACACAGGGTGACTACTTTTATTTTACTACTTTTATGATCTGCTAAGATTTGACTGATTTATAAGTCCAAGAAGGAGTCATTTTTCACCTCAAGTTCCCCTATTTATTAATCCAATTACCAATGGCACTGCTACAAGAAATACATGAATTGAAACAGCAACATTCAGTCACGTGTGGTTCTGTGAGAAGAGTCAGTGACTGTCAACATTTCTTATGAGAAATGCTCACACTCTGGATCTGCACAAATCTTTGCAAAATATGAGGACAGGGCCTGAATCCAGTGTAACCACATTTCCTTTGTTTTAACTACATTTCCCTGCTGAAAACAAATCATTAAACTTGGATTAAAAATGTGGTTAAAATTTTTCAGAGCGTGGCATGAGAGAGTGGGAGACCTTCTTTAGCCCTCTGATGTTCCAGATGTAAACATCCCGTGCCACATTCCTGCTCTAATGCTCTGGTTTTTATATCATAAACACACCACAGATCACAAGCAAAGAGCTGCAGGAAAAGCACAAAACAAGCCACGCTTCACTCTGGGAAAACGTATTGAAAGAGAATGATTTACACCAAACCAGCAGGGGTGCACTTTAAAGAGAAATATATGAGCGATTGGCTACAGTGGTCAAAGTTCCTTAAAAACTCAAAAATGTCTGAGTTTTCCCCCAAAACCTTTGAGTTAAAGCTATGAATTTAGGAAAGAAGTCTGAGGAAGGAAAAATCGGCTACAAAACAAGCCGTTTCATAACAGCTGGAAAATATTCTAATTACTGTGGATGATCATGTGACAACCTTCACATTACTCAGTTTAAACCCGCAATAGCACATGCATAGGCAGCAGTCTAAGCAGAGATGCCCAGATCTTTCTCTAACTACCTCCATCCAGGTCTTATAGGTTGATAACAAAGGCTTCCCAAACCAGCCGAGAGACATAAATTCTCCAGAGTGTCCAGGGTCTGCCTCAGAATCTCCTTCCAGTTGGACATGCCTGAAATACCTCACGTGGGAGGGTTCCAGGAGGGATCCTGGTCAGATGCCTCAACCACCTCAGCTGGCTCCTTCTGATGTGTAGGAATAGCGACTCTACTCTGAGCTCCTCACCTTATCCTCTAAGGGAGAGCACAGACACCCATCGGAGGAAACTCATTTCTGCCTCAATCCCTTTCTTTCAGTCACAGCTCATTGCTGAAGGCAGGAACATAGATTAACAGGTAAATCAGCAGCTTTGCTTTCATACTCAGCTTTCTCTTTACCACAACAAGCTGGTACAGTCTGCCTCAACATCTCTGTCAATCTCACGCTCGTGAACAAGACCCCAGAATACATGAAGTCCTCCGTTTGAGGCAGCAACTCATTCCTAACCTGGAGTGTCCACACCACCCTTTTCCATGCCATCAGACTTGGAGGTCCTAATGCTCACCCCTGCAACTTCACATCATCCACATCACAGAGAGCAAACCTGTGATCCTGAGATTGCTGAAGCCAACACTCTCCACCCCTTTGTTGAGCCTAGAAATTCTGTCCATAAAAGTCAGTGTCAAGGGGCAGCCCTGACAGACTCGAACACCAACTGGGAACGAGTCTTACTTAATGAGAACCAAGCTCTCACTGTGATTGTACAGGGACCAAATGGCCCCTGACAATGGACCCGATACCCCATACTCCCAAAACAAAACAAGAAAGGACACCCCAAGGAATGCAGTCAAATGCCTTCTCCTAGTCCACAAAACACATGTAGACTGGTCGGGCAAACTCCCACGCACCCTCGAATGTCCTTGAGAGGATAAAGAGCTCGTCCAATGTTCCACGACCAGGACAAAAATTACATTGAGTCACCAGTTCGACGAAGTGGTGGACTTTCTTCTCTAGCAGCCTGGTGTAGACCTTCTCAGGAAGGCTCAGGAGAATAAACCACAAACCCTCAGGGGGAACACTACCCCAGAGTCACTCAGACCTCCTTCATGCAATTTTACAGAGGTGCGTCAACCAAGAGAACCCCACAACAGCCAGTGCTTTAAGGAACTCAGGGTGGATCTCGTCCAACCACAGGGCCTGGCCACCTACCTCAGTGACCTTGGCTTCAGAATCTGCTTCGTGTCACTCCAAGTAATCCTTCCACTGCCTGACTGTATCCCCAGTTGAGGTCAGCAGCACCCCATTCCCACTGCATTTAGCGTGGGCAGAGCATTACTTCTCACTCCCACGTTTTTGGATGTTTTGCCAGAATCTCTTCGAGGTTGACCGAAGGTCTTACTCACTGCTTTACCGAATTCCTCTTTCTCCTGAGCTTTTGCTTCAGAAACCATGAAAGAATAAAAAATAACATCCACCAGGTCACTTTTGACCTATCTAGGGTTAAGGGTAGGGTTTGGTTAACATCCATACCTTTTTACAGATAAAAAAAATGCAGTGTCAAAATGTACATGACTTCATTCTAGTTTCTTTAGCATGTGGCTAAAACAAAACTCAAACCTAATCTTGGATGGGTTGACCCAGTGGACCCTAAGCCTAAGGTTAAAGTTGATAGTAAACAGGTTAGCAACACTTACTTACAGTATCCATCGATCCAGCATACAGCATCATAATGGAGTCCAGGTTTTGTTCTCTTTTAGCTCAGTTTTTGGCCTCCACCAGCTCCTAATTGAAATCTCTTTGACTCTTTTGCTGCTTAGTGCTTCACTGTCTTCACCAGCTATATCCTTATGTTTTCATGTGTACGTATTGATTATCCTCTTTGTACACTTTAGGATTTCCCAAGCTGCACCCTCCAATCAAAACAAAGATGGTAACCAAGACAAAAAAAGTAAAAATCCTTCTTGTCATTTCTGATTATTTTTCATCCAGATGAAGATTGTGGGGTCTTTGGGGATTCTTGTATTGTTTAACTATTTGGATTAATTTCCATCTATTTTCTTTATTCACTTTGTGTTGGGTTTCTTAAGCCTGGTATTTAGAATGAAATATCGCTCTATTATTACATTAAAGTAGAATTATTTCAGGACGAATGGCTAACAGGCCCTCTTAACCTCCTCCCTCATCATCCTCTCCTCTTGCTGCATTAACACCTCTTGAAAACAAAGAGCTCTTCTCCCACATTTCAGTATTACAGTATATCCAGAAAAGGGATTACTCGGGTTAGTGCGAGTGTGTCAGTGTGAAATTGGCTAAACCGAGCCACACACCTCCAATCTGACAGCTTTCTAGTTAAGAGAGAAGAAGAAATTTCCAGGTCAGCTATGAACCAAATAAACACACCCTGTTTCCTCTGGGAACCCACAAGCTGAGGTTTTGAGTGAACTATCTCAACAGTTACTGAAGGACCTCCACTGGATGAATTCTAATAACTCTGGTGATTATTTGACCTTTTCTCTGGCACCATCATTAGGGTAAAATTTCATTTGTCCACTACTTCAGTTTATAACACTAAACCTGCAAATATAACAACACTGCAGTCATCACAGCTGTACTTCACTTTGTGTTACTGCTAATTTAAACAGCTGAAAATAAACATAAAGAAAACTACAAGGTATAAAAACTGTAGAGAGAACTGGAAGGGCACTGCTTTCCGCTGCCTTTTCTCACAGTTTTAAAGAAACTGATCTGGATATGCATCAAAATTAAATGGGCTTTTCCCCATAGTGTTTAAATGGTGGGTGTAGCCACAGTTTTGCATGTTTGTCACCACCATCTTATTTTTCTGGAGTCAGCAGTGACGTGGTGCATTTTTTGAACAAAATGCACCAATAGAGCTGCATCAGTATGCTCTATCGGTGCATTGCACAGATACCTGTACAGTGGTAACATGCAAATAAAAACATTTGAATTTCACTCACCAAAACTGGTTGTTGAGCCCTAGCAGACAGCTGCTAGCATTTTCTCTCTTCTCTTTCCAATCATCCCCCAACCGGTCACAGCAGATGACTGCCCCTACCAGAGCCTGGTTCTGTTGGAGGTCTCTTCCTGCTAGAAGGGAGTTCTTTCTCCCCACCGTGGCCAAGAGCTGCTCACAGGGGGTCATCTGATAGTTGGGTTTCTATCTGTGGTAAACTATAATAAAAACCACCTCAAGATGACTGCTTTTGTGAACTTACTCTGGATGGCATCACTTTTGCCTCTAGGGACACTGTGAGGAATCTTGGAGTCATTTTTGACCAGGATATGTCGTTCAACGCACATATTAAACAAATATGTAGGACTGCTTTCTTGCATTTGCGTAATATCTCTAAAATTAGAGGCATCCTGTCTCAGAGTGATGCTGAAAAACTAGTTCATGCATTTATTACTTCTAGGCTGGACTATTGTAATTCATTATTATCAGGTGGTTCTAAAAGCTCCCTGAAAAGCCTTCAATTAATCCAGAATGCTGCAGCAAGAGTACTGACAGGGACTAGAAAGAGAGACCATATTTCTCCCATATTAGCTTCTCTTCATTGGCTACCAGTTAAATACAGAATTGAATTTACAATCAAACCCAGGCCACAAAATACATGCTGAAATCTCATCGGTATAGTTTTTGGAGCCCTGGAGACATAGTTATTTAGTTTTTAATGCATGCAGTAAAGTAATGCTCTTACATTTTATCAGAGGAGAACAGGCAGTATTCACCATGACAACCAACAGATTCACTGAGAAAAGCTTCACATCAGCTTGCAGTTATGGAAGCGTCTGACTGTAACAGTAAATCTGGCATCGTCTCTAATGCCTCACTTTCTTGCTGACATTTGGACGAGTTTACTTTCTTCATGCACCACACAGCTGCCAATTCAGCAGAGCCACAGAGATGCTAATTGAACAGCAATTTCACATATACACCAAGTCCAACATTTTCCCCTCTCTCTATGTCCTCTGTCCTCATCTCCCGCCTCCTCTCTGCTTCCCTCAATCAAATTTTCAGAGTGTTAATTAACCCGCGCTCATTATCAGCCCTCAGCAAAGGGATTCATTTCATTTTAATTTTATTTTCTAAGCCTAAATAAATGACGCAGGGGTGGACAAACCAGTAATGTAAGTTACACATTAGCACAGACGCACAAACATGGTATGATTACTCAACGGGTAAAGGCTAAGGGTCCCAAAGGGTCATGGTGCTGCTGGTGTTCACTGTCATGTGCAAAAATACCCAAGAAAGAAACACAAAATGGACAAAATCCAATGCAAAATTGCCACCAAGAGGCACAAATGACCACAGAAAGTGACCTAAAGTGGCCAAAATAAGATGCAAAAAGACACAAACAGTGAGATAAAATATGTAGAATGACAATGAGACGCAAAACAACAAAACAAAGTGACCCAAAACGATACAAAGAGGTGCAAAAATGCAAAGTGATCACAAAGACATAAAACAACCAAAGACAACAGAAACAGGACAAAAAGAGGAAATATGACACGTGGAATGGCCACCAAGAGCCAACACATCCAAAATAAAATGCATTAGAGGGGTAAGCAGTGATGATCAGGCACTCGCACCTTCGCACACATCGAAGCATGCTGCAATCGAGGAGTTTCCTGTAGTCATGTGGAAGTCCTGGACTCTTTTTGGCTGTTGCACAAATTAATCACATTAATTAAATGTCATGTTGCTACATAACATGTGTAGAACACCCAGGGCAAATATAATGTATATGTCACATAAAGTTGATTTCCTGTTGCCACTAGGTGGCGCTATGACTCTGTCTCAGCATGTAGCTGTCTTCAAAACTCAGAAGTTTCACAATTTAGTGACTGGCCAATTATGAAGCTGATCCAATGTAATCTCTAAGAGGGGGGCTGTTAAAGTATAAAACCTCTGAAATTCAAAATGGTGGACTTGCTAGAGTTGAGCCATTTTGTACTCTCTATAAAATGTGTAAATTTTCACCACTTCCATGAGTTTCATGTGATTCATTTGCATAAAATGAC
>VUQI01017954.1:1138-15432 GCA_015106735.1 Paratilapia polleni | reverse complement strand
TCAATCTGAAGTCACTGTGAGTGATGAGAACTTTGAGGGGAACCAAACGGCAAAATAGTGGGCCACAAAATTATAAAGAAGAGCAGAGAGATACCATAAAGATTTAAAGAACCACAGGACACTGGGCATGAGGGAGATAATTCTTTAATTTGCAACTGTAAGTGACTCCTTTCCGCTGTGACTGTAGTTAAAAAATACTGATTGTCACTTGTCACACATTAAGAATTTAAATAATTTATTACAAACGATGACAGAGTATTTAACAGACATTTTTAATTGCTGCTTGCTAAGTAAAGCGTGTCATTTAATACAGCAATAACAGGCAATAAAACTGAAGTTTCAGAGTCAGTAGCAGAGCCAGTGACATAACCATGATAAGACCCACACCGTGGCCATTTACAATGTCTATAATTTTCCTCTGCATTGCACAAGCACTCATTTATTCAGAGGCCCATTCAGCAGTATCAGGTTTGAAGATGGAGTGAAGCTCAATAAACTGCATATAATTTCACTCCTGCCTCAAGGACACGAAACATGAGGTCAGAGAGAGATGGGGGGGGGGGATCATCCAGGCGAGCAGATGGATGAACTGCGAGAAACATAATAATAATATGTGGAAAGATAAAGGCAAGAACTCCTGCAGAAGTCCAGCTTAAGGGTCGTTGACACTTTATTGTGTGAATCGTTCATATTCTTTTTGAGTTTTCATAAAAATCTAATGGAAGCAGGGCTGTAATTTTGAGGAATGGCGAGGACCCTGACAGTCGAGATAAATGAGCTGTGGTCTAGCTTATCAGATTTAACAAACCATCAATCTAATGCAGGGTTTAAAATGATAAAATTGAACTATTCTTGGATGTATTTTATGAAGCCTGAACGTCAGACGGCTGCAGTTCTCTGTGTGTATAGATCTGTTTAGAGAAAAGTGTTGCCATTTGTGAAAGAGTACATTCCAAATATCCAAGCCTGTCCGCCTGTTGCAGCTTTCAGCGCACAATTATCCCATTGAAGACATGCTTCAAACAATCCATAACATTTCCCATCATGTTGCCTGCACTTATGAATACATAATGCTGGTACAGGTGATTGTAAAGTGCCCCAACCATGCTTTAGTAAACACCATTCCCTGCGGCGCAAATGAGTGCCAATGTCACCTGCCTCCGGGAAGGCGAAATAGACTCTACTTCAGCTAAAGATAATGCCAGCATTACTCTATGGGTGGCTTATTTATAATTTTATTATGTAGAATAATATTATAAGGTGATACACTGTATGAATATTCTTCATATGAAAGCTAATCACACTGCCATATAAAGAGAGAGCTGCAGCTACTTTGCTGTGAACTGATCATTTAGATAATGGCTGTACAAAGGCTGAAGGAGAGAAAATGAGATGGAAAAAGTAAGAAAACAGATTAAGAAGATTAAAGGAAGATGCCATTATGGCTGTGTCTAAATTAGTGCATGTGTCTGTAAGAGACACACAAGCTGAAATGTATCTTTTACTAAAGAGTCTTAATGCACAGAGGCAAAGAACAGAGGATATTTGGTGAGTAGAAATGACCTAACAAAGACTGAGGGAACAGACACAGTTTAAACGATGAACCCTCATCCCGTAATATAATGCCGTTTGGTCAGATGCTTCCTGCACCTCCTTGCTAATGCGCACACGGTGTCCTGTGGCATCAGTGTCTTGATGCACCAACTAGGCTCACCCCTAGTTAACAGTCCTCTTTTGGAGATCCACGAAATTGTCATTCGGAGGCTGGCGGTTACTTGGTTACGTTTAGGCACTGAAGACTTCTTGGTTTGTTTAAGATAATACAAACTGCTTAATTAGGCTTAGGCACTAAAGGCTACTAGTTAGGTTTAGGCACTGACAGCTACTTGTTTGGGTTTAGGCACTAAAGACTAGTTGGCTAGGTTTGGGAAAAGATTGTGGTTCATGTTAAAACATGCCTCATCACAACAGTGGCCATGCACTTTGATAAAAGTTGATTTGGGAGTGACAGATCCCCTCTTACTAATGTCATAACCTGGTGACACCGTATATGTCAATGAGCCATAACAGTGTCTTTGACAAAAGTAACCGATGCCCAGAAAACTGACGGGACTAAATATACAATAGTGAGAAAATGGCAATAAGGAACAGCTGATTCAATCTGACACTAACAAGGGCAGGAAAAAGAACAAAGGAGGGAAGTAGAAACATCGGACGCCACATGAGGAACAAAACTTCAAAATAAAACAAAGACAAAGGGAAATTGAAAATAAAAAAAAACTTCAAAAACACAAAGGAAGAGGAAAAACTAAGGATTTATAAATTAAACCATGGGTCATTACAAACACCATGACAAAAGAAACACTGTTTCTGGCAGTGTAGAAAGATTAAAACACTTAGTAGGAGGTCACAGTGACATGTGAGAAGATGACTTCAAAAGAAATTCCACTGGATTCAAAGCTATTTCCAACTGGTTTGTATCAATTATAAAAATGTGAACCCCCCCCCCCAAAACACACACACACACACACACACACATTAATGAACCTCACTTTTTTTAAATGCCAAAAAACTAACAGCATTAAAAAAAATAAATAAATAAATACATCCCTCATAGACCAAACGTTACACGTGATAAGAGAAATGATATCAAACCCTCAACTAAACAGAATAATTGTATATACTGAAGAACAAACAAAGATATTTGAAAAGGTTTGGGATGCTTTTGAACCGTGTAGGGGATGTGGATCTAGTCAGTTCGATTAGCTGTTTGTTGTGAGTTTTGTGTTGTGGGGTTTTTTTGTGTGAATTTGAACATTTCATTTCCTCTGCTTGCCCTTATTGTTTTTTTGAGGAGGATTTGGTTTACACCATGAGGAATGGGAGTGGCACATTCTTTGTGTTTGGACTGATTTTGTTTTATATGTTTGTTTTGCTATTAATGTTCAAAAATAGATAAAGATATTCTTGAATATTCTAACAAGGGTGTAGCTAGGTTTGAAGACAGTGAGATCAGTAATCTGTAATCTGTAACATACCCATTCTGCTCCATACAAAACAAGAAATTGCATGATTCATTGTTACAACAATAACATTTTGGCAGAAACTGCATCATAGAAACCACAATTTGTGTTAATTCTTCCAATTAGTGACAGAGATAAACTTCTAAATCTTTGGTGGTCAGATTTAATTTGAAATATTCAATGGGAGACATTGATAGACGAACAAAACAAACAAACAAACAAAAAAATATATAGTTCTGGTCACATTGATTCCCATGATTTAAACTGAACCAGAGGAGCTCAAAATTAAGTTAGAGGGGCTCAGTTTAAAAGGGACATCTGACTCTAATATTTACTTTAAACACAGAGTCTAATCTCTGGAGAATGGCTAGAATTATTGGTGTAGAATGGTTTGGATCCAACATATTAAACAGTTGGCATACACGTTTAGCTAACATTTCAGGCCCATTCGTGTTATCCAAGTGAAAAGGGGGATGGACTTGAAGTAAATAAATAGGGGCTGTATTGGCAGGCAAACAAGGAACAAAGACCTCCACAGAACTTTGACAACTTGGATTAGTTTTTCCAAGATATCATCTGTTCATAGTTTAGTATGTAAAATAATTTCTAAATTCTTAACAACTTAAGGGTAATTTGAAAATACCAGCTATATATTAATGTGTTGTTAATGTTAATATATTGTTAGACTGTTTCCAACAGATTTAGATTCTGTTTGTGTTTGTGGGTATGTGCAGGCTCATATATGTGGATGCATGTGTGTGTCACCGATGGAGCAGCACACACAATTTATTATTAGATATTAAATAAAAATAATAATATTTGCCAATTACTTTATGACAAAGAAATAACAAGTACTAAGTGTTTCATCCTGTGGATGAACTCAAACTGCTGTGGACTACAGCTGGCGGCAGTAGTCCTTGTTCTGCTCTGCAGCTTCGGTGAGTTTGGTGTTGTGGCACGTGAGCTAGTTCTTCACCTGAGGCGGGTGAAGAACTAGCTCATGTGCTAGTTCGCATCAGATCTCAAGAGCAAAAGGACTACCTTTGCTACCCACAGTCCAAGGCAGTGGAGTTGGAGTCTGTCCATCTGTGGGACACTTTCTGAAGAAAAAGCTGAATGATAACTGAATTTTCAAAATAAAAGTGAGAGGATAGTCCACTGGTGAATTGACGGTTGATGGTGTTATTCTCATGAATTTATTTATTATTTTTAAATTTAAAAGAAAATGCTAAAATGAGTTGTCAAACATACTTTGGTGGCCATTAATATATCAGAGTAGTCTGTCCAAGTAAAGACTATGTGTGGGGAAACTGTATTATGTTATCATTTTATCATCATTTACATATATTGGGAAACATGTACTAGAGTCAATAGTACTCGTGCAGTTTGGAGTCGTGGGATATAAAATATCCCAGCGAAGCTATGCTACAGAGTTAGTCAAATTATAATTGACGTAATGTTTTGTAATATTATGGTTCCAAAAACTGTTAAATGACGTCAGTTAACAGCAATAGTTATTATTATACAACAGATAGAAATACGGATGGGAGTCGATGGGAGTTCCTAGTTGAGAACACCAAATTGTCCAATCCACCTGGATGCTGGAGTTGGATACATACATACAATATGCATGAATGTATGTATATGTATGCGTCCAAGTTCATCAGTTCCTTTTATCGATTTTGGCACATTTTTCTCACTGTCATCCATCGCAAGAAATCTATATTAAAATTATAGCAGTGGCGCTTTTTCATACATGTCTCTTTTTCTGGTGCTTCTGCTCTGTGCTCAGGCTCAGAGAAAATATAACAGTCACACTGAAGCTAAAAAGCTGTTTAGGTCACTTTGCCAGTCTTAAAATTGATCAAGAATCAGTAACGAAACTGATAAAGTGTCAGACCTATAAGCAGAATCTATAACAGCATTGGTAATAATAAATCTTTTTTTTTTCTTTTTTTTTTGTGACACAGGGTTGAATTTAATGATTCAGCTACTCAGTCAGATGTGCAACAACAGTTATAAAACACTGATGCTGTATGGTGACTTTGAAAAGCTGGGACTGCTGGCTCTGACATGGACTTTGTATTCAGCAGTTAACTTACCCCGTGGCTACACTGAATGCAGACCTTTCACAGAACACAGGCTGCAACATTACACTAGTGCATATGTGCTGTAGACATCTGCTGTGCAAACATAAAAATAAATCAATCTTTGGGGGGTTTTTTTGTTTTTTTTACACAAGGTGTGCACTGTCATTTTACACAGTTATGGGTCCTAAGACTACATACATAAGATAATACTGGTAGTTTAACTATACGACCAGTATATAAAAAATTACTCTAGCATCAGCACTTTTTTTTTTTTACTAGCAGTTGTGTAGTAACTTTACACAGTCTGCTGTAGTCTGTAGATATTTATTTACTTACTTACCAGTCTTATACCTGAGGTTTCACATTGCTGTGCTGTGTCCAAAAGCTGAAAACACAAGACATTCCCAAAATAAAAGCTTGACTTCTTGTTTTCCCTCTGATCCACACAGCGCTACGCAGAATGCGCGTTGCAGATGTAGCCTCTAAAAAAGAGGCATTCTACTACACATCTCTTTTGAGAACGGTGTGCATTCAGTGTAGCCACGGGGTTCAACAGGTGACTTTTTTTAAAGGCTCCCTTTTTTAGACTTGACTCCTCATTGTTAGTTTCCCATTTTATTCCTTCTGGCAGACTGGAGGAAGCTTAAATGAATCCTGTAACTGAAAAGGTCAGTTATCAAAGCGTCACAACCCAAAAAAAAAAAAAAAAAAAAAACAGATTTTGAGGATGGGTCAGATTCCTTTTGTGTGGAGAGGTACTCATGAACCCATTGTTTATCAGACGTTATCATCAGGTTACAGCCATGATGATAACAAAGTGCCTTCCTATGATTCAACATGTGTCAGGATGAGCAGTGACAAAGTGACATATGAGGACACATTCATAAAGCTTGTGGGTCTGGTTGAGTATGGATTGAATCAGGGTGAGAATGCACCTAGAAGGCTGTAAACAAGCAAGCCAAAAATACCAGCAGCCTTAAAGGACCATGAGGGAGGGAAAGTGAGAGGAAAGGACATCTGCTTTTTAACACTGCTCTCTGTCATGTTTTCTCTTCATCTCTAAACATTATGCAGTTGTCTGGTGCTCTGCCAGCTCAAACAGATATTCACTTCAAAATATGAGAATGTCTTTTGGGATGCCAGTGCAGCAGCCAAAGCACGTGTGAATAGATCCCGAGCTGTAAGCTGTTTTTATGTAGGTGTAACAGAGCTCTGCTCTGTGTGTGAGCGCATGTGCTTGTGAAGGAATATATGAATAAGATCCACAGGGGAATGGTGTCTGTATTCACTTACTGTGTATGTCCTCAAGGTCAATCAGAGACCAAGCTGGGTCTTCCACAACCACACACACATATATGGAGATAAATAGGGAAATGGCTTGTGGGACACATTCGAGTCTCTCGTCTCATAATAAACATCTTGAAAACTTTAAGGGCCTTCCTTGTTAATGCTGTCCATTACTTTCCCTCTGCTGATGTGAATGGGATTTCATTCAGCATCACACTCAGCCGTGCGGAGCATTTTTGGCTAAGTAGTCCAAATAACATGGCTCTGAAAGCCTTGACAACAGCTTTTACAGCTTGCCTTTTACCTTTAGAAGCCTCTTCTTTCTGGCCCACTTTAGTCTCTATTTCCTCCCCACTTTCTGCCTTTTAACCGTGTGAGAGGGTCTGTTTCCCATCAGGCATTGCGGCGTTATCAAAGTCGACCACCCGCAGTTTGTTAATCATGCCGATGTAGGTGTGAAATGGAGTGTTCACACTTGGCAGTGTGGCTCACTCTCTGCTGCAGCCTTTTTTAAAATTTGGTCATGGTCAGCCATTTTGGTCCAGTTGACTTTTACATATCTCACAGGAACGAATAAACTTATTTAGTCCAATTAGAGGCTATTAGCTTGTCGATTAGGATAGTATCGCTTCCAGTTTGTGTATTGGAAAACAAACTTTTCTACAACTTCATTTGTAGTGTTTACCAGAACAGTGGGTTTCTGTTTCTGGCATGCAGTAGCCATAATTTAGCCATATTCAGTGAATAACAGTGCCTCTAGCTATTTAAAAAGAAACAAGGGAGAGATAAATCCAATTCTAATTGAAGAAAAAAAACAGGCAGCATTGTAGTGGTGTTGCAGTTATTTTAAAGCACTGTTGCTGTATTGTCCCTCTTGAGCCCTGTTTTCTGTGCTTTTATTTCACAACATGTAATCACAAATCTAAGCCTCGGCTCCAAAGTTGTGCCTGCGGTGATTGGAATGAGAGGGTAAACACGCTGTCAAGATGACTGGCTTCAGAAAGCACTGCCAATTGCGCCCAGTTAGGAAAATAACAAGACGTTCGATTTGTTTTTAACCCCCAGCTGGCACCGCTGTTTATGGCTAGGAGGCCGACACCAAGCTTCAGCTTATTATTTAGTCAGGTCATCAGTCTAAACGCTAATTAGAATTGTCTCCCTGCTGGCTCTTTTTTAGCGTGTGCCCGTGTGTGTGTGTGTGTGTTCGTGTTGCTGGGGAAAGAAAGGGGTCGAAAATCTCCATCTCCTTGAATGTCAGAAACTTAATTGTACATATTTGGACATGAGCATAAATCGCCCTCTTTTTAGATAGGAGTAAAGCAAGTGCAGCTGCAGCTGGCCAGAAGTGATAACACTTAATTTACCACAAGGGAGGCAACTCAAGTCTCTGTACAAACCTTTTTTTTTCGTTTTTTTAATAGTGAATTAAATTACAAACCTATTAAGATCTTTGTTAGCACTCTCTCTCAGTGTCAAAGTGATGTAAAAACACACAAAACACTTCTCTAAATGTAATTGTGTGTTATGTTGGCTTTCTAAATAACTTGACTGTAGGTTCTAACGAGCATTTACAAGGATTACATGAAGCTCTCATCTGAATCTAATCTCTGTTGTCATTTGGCCCCTTAGTCAAGAGGTCATAAAGTTCAGTTTAAAGTGAATTTAATTAGATGTTATGATCATATCATCATATTATCCACTATTTAAGGTTACTGGTCCCTTTACCCTTAGCTGTGTGGGGTTTTCAAATGGCTATTAGGATTTTAATAGGTGGTATGTGCTGGGTTGTAAGGATCTGAGGCAAATACAACCCACACAGCAACTGGGAGATTCCAGATTGCTATAAGCAAATTTGTGTAGTAAAATATGGGCACTGAGTGAGGTGAAGGTAATGTTACAACAACTCTCAACATTACTGCATGTGCAATTAAAAACTTAACAAGAACTTTTAATATAAAACCTTGTCAGGAAATCCAACGATAGACAGATGTCGGAAATTCAGGAAAAACCACACCCAACCTGAATCCTTTGTGGATGCTAAATAGGTGGAAAACTAGTCCTGGCAAGAGAACAAGCATCCCTTGTGCTGATAACGTTAATGGCTGCACTCACCAAACAAGCACAGGAGGAAAAGGTTTGACCTATCTTAGCTGTTGGCAAGAAAATACCTCTTCTGGTTCCAGGCTGATATTGATAAGGTTAGGTACAAAAGGAGGGCCTTAATTCAACTCCATACAATCTCTGATAGCAATTAAATTCAAGGCATGAGAAGACACTGTAAGCACAGTAAGTCTTTGTGCTAGGGTGTGTGTGTCTGTCAAATCGGTATCTTAAAATTGTTGTCACTCTGTGTGTGTGTGTGTGTGTGTGTGTGTGTAGGCTTGGACCACGTTTTGGAGTTGGCAGTCACACAGTATCAAATGTTTGTAGTTATAAGGAGTCAACGTGGCTTGCAGCAGTAGCTGTGTGTTGATATTGGGTGTGATTGGGATTTCTCAGCACGGCCACAAGAGTGTCAACACATTGGCATGCTGCACTCTATCAAGGCTCGGCGAGGTTAAGAGTGCAGCAGACGAGTTCAGAATCATTTCAGATGAGGAAAACAAGCTTGCACACAAGTTTCCTCAGCAGTGCATGTAAAGCTGTATCTCTGAGCTTTTAAAGTTGATTTTAACATGCAATAATACTTAAATTGTATGTGTGTATATATATATATATATATATATATATACACACACAAACATATGGATCTGCTGCAGTTTCAAGCACATTTTTTGTCGTCTTTATTTTCATAGTAGAATTACACAAAGAAATTCTACTTTTCTCTCTTTTTGTCAACCTCTTTTTGACAAAATGGTAATCTTGTATGAACCAGATTAGGAAGACCCACTCTGGTCTTGTTTGAACATTTGACCAGTGACAAATCTGTCCATTGGTTCTCTGATTATACCTTTGGTGCGCTCATGCAAGTCAATTGTGCCCGTTAACTGTTCCTTACTGTATGAGCAAAAAAGCTGCATGTTCTTGTAGAAAGGTGATTTAAATGTTTGCATTTTAACACAAGTTACAGCATTAATAAAAATGCATACTCCATCTTAAAAGGGGCCTATTATGCTTTTCTTGTGTGTGTACAAGACTACTCTAAATGCTCCAGCTGTGAATGCAGAAGCCCCATCAACCTGCCAGTCAAGCCTTTTGTTTGCGAGGGGCAGCTAATCAGAAGAAAGTTGGCTTAAAGGGAGGAGAGAGGCAGCTAAAACAGCTTGTTTCAGACTGCTATAAGGCCCAGTAAAAGACAAATAAGGATTATTTTAAACTATGAATCATGCAAAGCTGCCCTAGTGAAGTCCAGAATAAATAATTGGGCTGGAAAAGATCAGAAACACTTCTAACTTCAATCAGTTATTAATGGAAATTGGGTCCAGGTCAAAAACATCACAGAAAAGAACATCATCATATGTGAAAAGATACAGGTACAACATCTTTGTACAATTACCTTTATAAATCAAAGCTGGTGCACTCACTCTGTATAACCCATCCTGCTGTGTATAAGAGAAAATCAGTCTTTCCCAAGTCTGAAGATATGGCTCGATGCCAGGATGCTAATAAAGTTACAGTGTAAGTAAAGGTCAAATGGTTGATCCCATTACCCTTCATAAGGAAAATGACAGTGATGGCTGCCCTCAGTGGCCTGAAGAGAATCAAAACAGTGAGGTAACACTGTGAACTGCAGTGGCTTCGCCTGTTAATAGGACCTTAAATCACTTTATGATCTACATTATTTAACAAGCATTCATCTTTTGATGCAGTCATCTATAAGCTGATAATAATTTACATCACACTCTTCCTGTTTCATGTCCTTGACATTGAACAGTTAAGACTAGTCTGCTCCTAACTGTAGGGTCTCTAGTCTAACTGACATCCTCTGCAGCTGATAGGACAGTCAATCAATATTATCATCATTTCACTGTTGTAGCTATGAATTTTATCAGCAGCTCACCTAGGTGAATATAAATGTCACCAGTTTTGCTATGCCTTTTTAGCTGTGCACTCTTAAGAACGGTTATCTTCGCTCATCCTCCCACTGGGAACCATAATTCCTTCTGCAAACATTTATAATTATCACCTCAGCTTTCCCATCAAGTCTAGAAAACATACACGCGCGGAAGGGTGGATGACAGCACACTCCTGATGCACCCGTTTATCTGGCATCTCATTGCTAAGCTGCAATATTGCTCTGACATGAAGTCCACGATTGCCTGAGCATGAAGGGGAGGGGGGAGAAAGCAGGGAGAGAATGAGGGGGAAAACGGCAGCTCTAATATGGCAACTGATAAGCAAAGTAAGTGAATGCAACCTACGTGAACCCCTTAACCTGGATCTCCCTATCTTCGTTTTCTTTTTTTCTCATTTCCCTCTACTCATACACCTCCATCTGGAATTGCAAATCGGCCCATGTGTTTCCTTACAGGTGAGGTGGGAGATAAGGAGTGAGGTGTGGGCCGTATCAGCAATCTGAGCATGTTCATTTCAATTTATTAATTTTATTCTGGGCCTTTATTTATCTCTCCGTCATTGCCGGAATGTATGTTTTCTTGTTAATGTATGTATGAATGTGAGAGGATTTTCTTGTAAAAATGATAAAGATGGATAGCTTGTTTTTGTTGCGTGATCCGGCTCAGATTGCACTGAATTCAAGCGTGCACTCAAGGGATGGTCGGATACAGAAAATTCAGTTTCCCCTACAAATACTTGTGTGTTTCTGAGAGGATTTCTGTGCGGTTTGCTGCTGCGTGACTGTGAATTCAAGATAGGAAGCATTGAGACGACGCAAGAAACTCGCTGTTTGGGTTTGGCTCGAGTCAGTAGGCAATGATAGATGAGCCCAGAGTTGCTGCCTAGAAGATGGACTCTAGGAGATCACGGAGTCATTCACCCCAACGAGATAGACATGGAGACAACTCTTGGTTGCTGAGCACAGAGATGGTGGTGAAAACAAGATAAGATATGAAAGTACACTCTTAAGTGCACACTAAGGATGTCAGTCAGTATAGGTGGAGCTGGGAAAATACCAAACCCAGTTTCACTATGGACAGCGTAACAAAAAAAAAAAAAAGCCTGGGAAAAGTGCCAGTGGACAAAATCTGCTATTTGATATATATACTATATACAGTACTGTGCAAAAATCTTCACCCACCCCTCATTTCTTTCTAACGTGGTGAACTTGGTACAGTTTTGGCACTTAGCTGTCTGAATATTCAAGATTATTTATCGCACATAAGAATAAGCAAGGCTTTTTTTTTTGGATCTCCTCTGGGTGCCCAAAACGCAAGTGTTCTCTGCTTCCAAGCTTTAAACACACACACGCAGCTTAAGCCTCTTTGGCAGCGCCCAGCATGCTACGTCCACTCAATGCCGGCTCTGATACAAGGCCGAGCAGTGCCAAGCCACTTGCCCCTCAGCGGGTGGTGTGAATCTGGGCATCCATAGATAGCTGTGACCACCACATTATCACCATGGTAACTGCCAAACGACACCACCCTTCCCCCATCCCTGTCCTGACTCGCACCAATAGGGAAAGGTCATGTATCATGTCCTTTTTCTGTCAGTAACACTTAAAACCTGCAGGAAGCCAAACTGGCACCATACACAGGTTTTTGTACTTGTTCATGTCTCACATCTGCTACTAAGACACAGTTTTAGAAACCGATACTTACATACTTTCCTTTCTGAATTTGCATTTAGCATGCACTGGCACACACAATGACATCAGAAAGAGAGGACTTGGCCTCTGCAGAGATAAGTGATGGGTATAATCAGTGGCTATTGTTAGCAGAATTATGTTGTCCAAGGAGATAGTTCTCCTTGACAATAACTATAATCTAAATCTGCAGTTTCAGCCCATCAGTGTAATAAGGTGCTTGCAAACTGATCCCTTTAGCAATAACCTCACATCCACCCACATCCACAAGCAGACACTATAGATGTTAAGATATTCAGGGTACTGTAAATCATCGTCTACATGATTGTCTTTATTTTTCTGCAATGCAATTGTAATGTTTTATTCAAATTTGATTTCCCTCACTTAATGTAGCAACAGTTCATTGCCAGAAACAGATTTTTTTTAAAATTTGGAAATAGTGAGCATATACAGTATACAGAATGGATAGATAGCTAGATATCACTCATTTACATTTTTAGCCATTCCAGTATCTTAGATCTATAGATGGTATCTGTGGAGTTGGTTGGTTGATTGGTTGGTTGGTCAGTTGGTCAGTTATTGCACTGACCTACAGAAATTGCATTGGTTATCCTCTTGCAGTGTTTCCTGAGGCCATGGAAAATGTGAGAAGGATCATGTTTTTTCATCCAACCAGAGAAGAGACCCCCTGCTGGCCATTAAAGGGAATTGTGCATTAGCTCTACTTTTAATACCCTTTATATACAGTCTATCCGATTAAAAAAATGATAGCATGCTAAACTGAAATGGTGAACATGGACCTCATTGTACCTGCTAAAAAGCACTTTCTCTATGATCATGTTGGCATGCTGATGTCAGCAGTAAGCTGAAACCTCACAGACTTACTAGTATAGAAGTAGACTCTATACTAGTCTGGTTTAACATCAAATGTTAAAACATAGTGCATTATCAATTTCCCAGAGCTACAATATTCAAGTTTCTTCTTTTTTTCAGACCAAAGAAAAACAGCAAATCTGAACCATATAGTTTTTATAAAAGAAGGACTAAGCCATCGTGATGTCCCACAGTGGTTACAGGCCAAACATGTTACCAATGTTTTGACCACCTCCATATCGTTTTTGTGGAGCAACAAGCCTCCATATTTGGATGAGAAGGTGGAGTGTTAATCTTAGCAAGCTTGATTAGCAAAATTTATCCATAAATTGTATGAGTGCAACACACAGTAACACATACTGTATCTGCTGGTTAGTGCTAAATAACCATTTCACTCACCAAACTGAAAAAAGCACAAACTTCTTGGAAAGTCTGTGCCATGCAGCAAGCCATATTATTTGTCAGATAATTCTGTTTCAGAAGGCAGGATCATCAGACACATGGACAAGAAGTCCAATTCAAGGCCTCAAATTAGCAGAAGTAAGGCTTAACAGATAGCCACTGGCTATGGCTGCCTGTGTCGGTGCGTCTGTGAATCAAGGTGGCCCCAGCCCTAACTTTAGTCCTTTAGCAAAGTCCAAATTTGTGACTTATAAAGAACTTCATCGACTGTGCAGTTGTTATGAAGAGGGAAACAATCCATAGAACAACAAAGTTTTTTTACTGCTGTTTAGCTGAGCTAAAGTGGAAGTCTTTGGGCATTGACTTGCTTTTGTAGCCAGCTTCAAGTGGCCACTTTAGGAAATTCAGTTATTTGCAGTTCTGTGTCAGCTTCATTTTTCAGCCCAGAGACTGCCTCTTGATCTGAACATCTGAGAGGCTGGAACCCCCAAAATGATTAGCTGATTATCACACCAGCTGATGATTAATTATCTGTCAACAGACTATTCCTTTATTAAAGCAGGACTGGGGAGTGATCATAAAAAACTTCCTCCACCCAGGACTTCTTTGGAGGTGGATGTTAGGTCGGAGGTGGGGCTTATAAAGTGCCATATGAGCACAATATCATCAGAGTGTAGCAGCAGCAGCTGGAGTTGTCTGACTGAAGTGGCTCGCAGCTCCCCTTCATTTAGGCATCCATCTCTGGCTCTCTCAGTTTTCTTCTTTCTCTCCAAACTGCTTGACGATTCCCCCGCCCATCCCCAAATCAATTCTAAATCCAATTAGTCATTGCATTAGACTGTGAGGAAAAGCACCACTGTGCACTGTAGCCTGACAAGTGTTTGGCTTCTGCTGCTGTTTGTTTGCCATGTGAGAGCT
>VUQI01017953.1:1583-16304 GCA_015106735.1 Paratilapia polleni | reverse complement strand
AAGCCTAATCTTAAAAGTAGAGAGGGTGTCTGTCTCCCAAATCCAACCTGGGAGCTGGTTCCATAGGAGAGGGGCCTGAAAGCTGAAGGCTCTGCCTCCCATTCTACTTTTAAATACCCTAGGAACCACAAGTAAGCCTGCAGTCTGAGAGCGAAGTGCTCTATTGGGATAATATGGTACTATGAGGTCTTTAAGATATGATGGGGCCTGATTTTTTAAGACTTGTATGTGAGGAGAAGGATTTTAAATTCAATTCTGGATTTAACTGGTAGCCAATGAAGAGAAGCTAATATGGGAGAAATATGGTCTCTCTTTCTAGTCCCTGTCAGTACTCTCGCTGCAGCATTCTGGCTTTTCAGGGAGCTTTTAGAACAACCTGATAATAATGCCTTACAATAGTCTAGCCTAGAAGTAATAAATGCATGAACTAGTTTTTCAGCATCACTCTGAGACAGGATGCCTCTAGCATCAGCACATAAACTAGTGTAGTACATTCTGCAGGGAGGATTGGGACAGTCTTTCTTCCATTTATTGGCAAGGAATGCTAAAGCTAAGGCAAGTGACCTCTGGCTACTTAAAAAAATCTTGTCACATAAAAATAAAAGTACTGTATCTCAGACTTGATCTTACCATTCTGTAACAGCAGGTTCTTTCCCTTTATTCAGAGTCCAGTTTATAGGTCAATCTGCAGTCATTAATTGCAGTAAAGATGCAAGATAAAGAAATTTGCATTATTAATTATGTAGCATTTCAGTTTATTGGAGGATGTTTCATAGTTAGTTTAAATTTCATGTAAATAGTTTTGGCCTCAGTCACACAGGCCTAGAGACCGGTCAGCGACCCCCTGGCCTCCTGCAGTTGCTAGGGAAAAAAGTGTATTCCCAGACTGATTGGCAAGTGATTGCTGGAGGTTGCTGGCTGGCATTAGATGAAGTCGGTTGAAAAGAGGGTCTTGGTCGCCACCAAGCGGTAACCAAGTGGTTAGTTAGCGAGTGTTTGTGAGTGTTTGTCTTACATACAATCAACAGCAACCGTGGCAATCTGCTAGCAACCAAAGCAATTGAAAGGAAGTTTCAATGCAACACCGTATACCTCTTTGTGATCAATTTCAACAGCAACAGCAAGTAACCTCCAGCAACTGCTTGCCAACCAGTTGGGAATATACATTTTCCCCTAGTGACAGGAGGTTACCAGGGAGTTACTAGTCGGTCTCTAGGCCTGCATGACTGGGGCTTTGGTAGTCAATTTCATAGCAACTGCCAGCAAACCTCCAGCAACCACTCGCAGCCAGTCGGGAATACTCGGTTTTCCATAGTGACTCGTGGTTGTCAGGCAGTTGCCAAGTGGTGTCTAAGCCAGTGTTACTGGGGCCTAACAGACTGCTGGAGAACAAAGGGAAACCTTAGATGTAAGGAAAGAGATTTAGAGGAATATAAAGTGCTTTTGGTGGATAAAATGGTATAGATAATCGTTTTAAAATAGATTCAGTATTTCTGACAGTAAAAAAGTACACACTGTGTCCTTATAGTTATGGTCTCTCTCCCAACTCCAGGAAATTCCAAGAACAGGAATGTCCACCATCGCCAGAACCTACAAGAAAAGAAAAAGACAAGAGCGGCTGCCATTGTGTGATCGTCTGAGTTGACCTTATCACTGTAACTCATGCAGCTACTCTACCACCCCACCCACTCTGCCTGACATCACATCCTAAGTGGATGACTGACCGCTGCCTTCTCCACGTGCATGACTTCAGACAGCCTTTTCTGAGATACTTTGACCAGGAACTGCTGTCCCCAGGACATCGCTATGGACAACTGACAATGCCAAATTTTAACACCACTCTACCTTCAGTAGTAATCTATAATTCACATGAGAGTCCCAACACTAAACATTGCCTTCTAAATCAGCCTGACAAATTAATGTTTCCTACTCTGAAGGACTTCTCTTGCCTTGTAGTGACATTTGTACTTGCTACCGAGATTGAATGAAAACTATATATCCAGAATGTTAATGACTTTCTTTAGTTTCCAGTGTCTGACCAGAGCAGAGAGATTATCTTATGAAGCTTTGTGTATGTTGTGCCATATCCACCTTTACTCCCATGTGCTAATCTGCTACTGTACATATGTGACATTTGTTGTGATTTTCAAAGTGTATTTCTAATGACCTATTAAATCACCACAGTACAGTGTGTGAGGTTGAGTTTGGTTTTACATATATGAAATTGAATATATAAGTATGTATATAAATATAATGACAGCCCTTAAAGCTATTATGATAGAAGTTTCTGGCATTTTGCAGTGGATTCTTGATCTTTTCTGTGGTTTCTGCTTTCATTTTAGTTGCCAAAAATGGAGTGTCTACTGTACATTTTTTAAAGTCTTATAGATTGAAGGATTTTTTAAAAAATCCAACGCACTTGTCAAAAAGTAGCAAATTTGTCTGATTTTCTTTCCTCGAAGGTGGCGGTTCAGTCAGCATTGGACATACTACATTTTTTTCAGATTTCTAAGAAGTAGTAGAGACAAAATAACTGGTAGCGCTTTGTGTAGCTTTGAAAACTAACCCGATTTCAGATCAAAACACTGAAAAACTGTGTGCTCTATATTCAAGCTTTGACAAGCAATGCTAGCAAATCCCTTTGTTGCAAATCAAGAAGCTTTCAGAGCTCAGTTCAGTCTAGATCATTCCAATGCAAAGCATCTTTTCTGTCAAACATTTAGTCTGTGATGTAGATCAAATAACTGTTTCACCATTCCAGTAACACAGTGGCAATGTATTTGTTTTGTTTGTCTTTGAATTATTCTGTAACACGACTTTTTTTCCCAATGGTCTGCCAGTTGGAAAATTAGGACAAATGGAAGCTTTGAGATGCACATCGTAAGACAACCCATCTCCAGTGGGACATGAACTCAACGGACCTGCCACCTGTGGAGCTATCACCACCACAGACACAGTATAACGTTCTGCCTTCCCTTTCCGCTTGTGTACTTCTGTTCAGGCATTCAAATGAAGTACTGCAGTTTGTTTTTCATATCGTCATCTTGTAATATAAACAACAAAAATTAGACGATTGAAGTAACGGACTTGATTAAATGTTTCTACTCTACTTTTATACATTATTTTCTTATCAGACTAGTTGACAAGTATTTTTATATGTTTATAAGTGAATACATGTTCACAGCACAGCTGTGTATATATGTAAAGAAGAATATTTAATTCTCTGGATTATTTTGAATTGAAGATGACTGTTGGCCCAAATTTGCAAAATTGGATTCATCACCAAGAGGTTCCCAAGAAAGGTTTTTTTTTTGTTTTTTGTTTTTTTCTTGTTGTGGCTTAGTTATGGAGAATATATTTATTAAGAGGTGTTCACCACCAGCACAGAATGTAAAATGCCAGTTCAAGTAGAGGAAAGTTTTAGTAATGATTCTGGTCTTTACATAGGAGCTTTAAATTACGCAAATGAATTATTATAATCACTGAAATGGCCCATCTTATTGCAAAACCTAGTGTAAACCCCAGTCATACTGTTTTTTTCTCTTCAACATCAGTGTCTTTTGCCCTGTGTCTAGCTTTTGGTGCTAAAATAAAGTCTGTCATTGAGCCAGAAGGGGTAGAAAATCTTTCTTTTAGCTTCAAAATGCTGCGCAGACCTGAATCTAGTGTCAGTGAGATGTAATTCTGCAGTGAATCTGTAATGGACAGTATTCAAGAACTCCATGTAATATCCTGCCATCATTCACAGACCTGACTCTTAACAGGTACTGTGCCATATGTGACCACTCATATCCCAAAAAAATAAAGATAAATGAGCTAGTATTGAAACCTGTTGGTTAGTCCAGATCTGCATTCATGCACATTTGTATAAGCTGCACATAAACTTCAGAATTCAGTTAGACTTTGGCCTGTTATGATTTTATTTGCCATGCTGTAAAGGAGAAATATCGTTTTCCAGGCATTTTACGTAATAATACACACGCTTATTCTATTTGTGCTCAAATGCACATCTAGACCAGACCGGCAAACAACCCACACGCAGACATACTAGTCATATTCTCTCTCCCTCTTCTCATTTTGAGCCTTTGAGATCAAAACTTTCTTTGTGGTCTGATCATTATTGACAGTGATGATTTAATAAGCCACAAGTCTGATAAATGTCTGCACGCATGCTTGCCTCCTGAAGATAAGTTAACATGGTCTGAACCCAATATATAAGCACTCAAATTCCCACAGCTGTACAAAGGCAAACCCCAATAGGCACATACATGTATCTGACCACAGGGTGACTATCTGACAAATCAAATGCTGTTAAGTACTTGTATCAGAACAAGTTAAGGCAGTGATTCTCAAGCTTTTTTCTTTCATACCTCCCATTAGAAGATTCAAAACAGCACCCAACCCACTTTTTTTTTTTAAATCAACCAATAAGAAATAACCACAAATAAATAGTACTGAAATAAAGGTCAGCATGATAGCATCAGCAAACTTTCCTAGCATAATTCAACTTAATATCACTCCAAAATGTTCCCCCTGGTCTGACTTGTAGTGGCTTTGTGCCTCCAAGGCAGGCCTGCCCAACAGTTTAAGAACCACTGGGTGCATGTATAGACAAGCCAAGCTTTGTGTCTTGTGGCCAAGACATAAAGCTTGGCGACAAATGAATGGAAGGACTTGCTGCATAATACGTTTTAGTAAAACGATGGGCTGTCATAAACAGCTTTAGAGCTCCTTGGCATAGTTCTTAGTCTACTGAAGAGATTTACACCCTTCATTTAATATATTTTGATGATACTTTGATTTTATAATTGATTTGTGTATTAGGTGCTAAATCTAAATCTTCATGTAGTGACAGTGTAATGGTAATGTAAAAATTCGGACATATGTGATATGACTCTGGGTGTCTTCCTCCTGTGGTTAAGACAGAACATGGAGAAAATGAGAAATCTGAAGGACCGTGTGTTTTTATTTGTTGGCTTAAATGGAAGACTATTAAAACTGAAGCTCAAGAGGATTTCCTGCATGTCTTTCACCCCCATTAACACCTTTCCTCCCTGGATTACTTTACCAAATGAGTATCTCCACGTGTGTGACCAATTACTGATGTCAGATATCCGAAGACAGGGACCTGGTACACTTCAATTCACACAAACATAAATTCAAACATACCAGTAGTATGTATAAGGGCTATAGCATCTATTATTTTTTTTGCATTGGTCAGCAAATGACTTAAAAAACATGATGAGCATTTTATATTTGCTAAGATGTCCTGGCATGCCAGCTATCAAAAATAAACAGTGCCAGCCACTGGTACGGAGTTTTTAATTAAGCTGAAGTCTGTCCAGGGCACAGTCAGTCTGTATTATTGATCTGCGCTGTGGATCCCCGTGAACGACTTCGATCTCTAATATTGGCAGCTGCGCGTGCACCGGAGCCGACAGCTCGCGCTCCCCTCTCTGTAGTGGTATAGTCCATAGGATAGCGTCTGGCTGTGCTCAGCCTCCCTGCTCATTCACTAAACGGCGATTCCATTAGTTGGTGTTTGCTTTAGTAAGGCAGGAGAGAGGAGCGTTTGCGCTTTGATTTTTTCTTTTTTCTTTTCTTTATTTTTTATTTTTTGCCGTCTCACCATCCAGTCCGATCCATGACATGGAGGGAGTCAGCAGCAACAGGAGCATGTCTTACAGTAGATGGAGTTATGACAGGTAAGCGAGCTTTCCCATAATGGAAAATGTATGTTTAAATCCCTATCTAGTATGTTGCGTTTATTGTCACGCTAAGGCCTATAATTGTAAAGGTTTAGGCTATACATCTTGGCGGGAACCCCCATCCCCTGCGGAATTAGGTTAGTTGACAGGTGAAACGGAGTAGGAAATGAGAAATGTGGTAAGAGTGTATCAGTAGCCTAAGCATCACAGTGTGTTTGCTGTCTGATATACCGGATGTTTGCTTCACTCTTTGTGTTTTCACGATGTATTCAGAAATGTCCTACCTTCCTAGACAGCCCACCATCACCAAAAGAGTCCCCTAGGAATGGCTCAAGTGTTTATGCTTAGTGCTATTTTAGACTGTTACTCAACAGATCTATCTATCTATCTGTCCATCTATCTATCTATCTATCTATCTATCTATCTATCTACTCTGTGATTTGAAACGTGACTGTGTTCATTCACTACATTAATCCCAGAGCTTGACTTAATTAGGCAGGAAGTTGGCAGACTCTGTCCCAGTAGGGGTGACTGTGATCAAAACCTCACATTTTGGTACAAATTCAAACAGGCATGTGGAGTATGAACACAGAAAGCATAAATGATAAACTCACCCCGTGGAGCCACTGTTCCTCTCAGCTTGACCATAGCAATTTTTAATAAGCTGCTCATATTTGGAAGGAAATAAGAACATGAGCGAGTGGAGTTTTTTGTTTAAAAGTGTGCGATTTATGACACATTTGCATGCCACAATAACAAAAATATTCATTTGGTGTGTGATGTGTGTGTGTGTGTGTGTGTGTGTGTGTGTGTGTGTGTGTGGGATGTCACTGCCATAATGTCAGTCGTAAGTGTGAATGAGTCAGTCCCTCTGAATGGCCCTGACCAGTGAAAATGGCTTTAACAGAGCATGCTGTGAGTGTGTCTAAGTAAAAAGACACTTTGTTCCATGTTTATCCACCAGTTAACAGCACGGTTATTACAAATATCTTCAGTAATGATCCCTGGCAAATACATATCCTACAACTGAGTCCTACATATTGAGTGTTGGCACTACCTATTCTGTACATTTTCTATACTTGGATCACTAATTCATCTGCCTTGACTGGGAAGCACTCCTTCCATCCATCCATCCATCCATCCATCCATTTTCCTCTGCTTATCCAATTCAGGGTCACAGTGGGGCTGGAGCCTATCTCAGCTGTCATAGGGTGCGAGGTAGGGTACACCCTGGACAGGTTGCCATTCTTTCACAGGGGTAACACATACGAAGAAGAAAGAGCTCCTGTTGTTTTTAAATGTTCCATATTTAAAAAAAAAAGTGGTTTAACATAAAATCATTATGTTTTCCATTAATGAAGCAATTCCTCTTTAGTCCGACTCAGCCAGCAATCTAGAATACATAATCAATGGTACTCTTGCTGTATCATTGATCACCAGAGGCACAGACAAGGTTACACTGTGATAGCAGTATATGTTGGCTCAGGCAGTGAAATTAGTATTCTAAATCTGTGCTTGGACCTCCCAAGAATCTGTTGTCAGAGCCCGTGTTCCCTTAGCCTGCTAAGGTTTGTTACAGTACTGTGAAATAATGTTTGTTGTGTTTTAATAATAATAAGAGGTGGCAGAGACTTTGCTTTTTTTTTGCATTTACAGCAATTTCATTTGATATTTTTCCTCCCTAAAGCCAGTACTTCATTTCTTTCTGAAAATTGCATTGTTTTGGGTGTGCCCATAAGAAATCTCTCTGCTAGTGAACTGCTGCAACAGAGTGATGGTCACACTGGAGGAGATACAGTAAGTTAGGAGTGATTGCTCGTATAATGTAAAAATTTCTTGCCTGCACAGGAAGTTAGCATCAGGGGTCAAATTTAGGTCACTATTATATATCTACTGAATCAGTAATCGTGTTCACTTACAAAGGCTGAAGGCTACCTCTGTGAGATCCATGCCAATGTTTGTTGCTGGTTGTTAGTCTAGAAAAATAGAAGAGACGTGTGCCTATGCTATTTCTTGTCAAATAATAGTTATGTATCCAATGGCATGCAGAGACCCCCCTAAGAGATAGGGATGGATATTAACTCCCTTACCGATTCCTGATCACATTTTGTGTGCGGAAAAAAGGTGTATGCAGGTTTTCAGCATCAGCTGAGAAAACACGGGTGACTGGTGTGTAAAAGCTTCACTGCTTTGACTTAATGTCATTGTTTCGCAACACAAAACTGTCAGAAAAACATGCTGGCCTTCCTAAAAAGCCTTTGATGAGGGAGGGAGGCTGGGAGGTGTATTATTTCAATGGACTGAATAATTTTGGAATGAAAAAATGAAAAATAAAATAGCATGATAACATAAGGCTTACTTGATTGTAGTATGGTGACATGCATGCTTACAGTATATGCTCATTACTCTTTTACTTCAATACTGGATGATGTGCAGATAGTTCAGTTAGATGCAATTCAGTTCAATTCAGTTTTTATTTATATAGCATGCATTTCCAACAGCAGCCATCAGGCGAAGACCTTATAACTCAACAATTACTTTTAAGAAAGCACATGAAAAAAAAAAACAAAGAAAGAAAGCACATGTGAGAGTGGGGAGAAAAAAACTCCCTTTAACAGTAACAGGAATAAATCTTCAGCCAAACCATGTTCAGAGAGGAGAGCCATCTTTCAAAATTGGTTGAAATAAGGGGAAAGCAAAGAAAAGAAAAGAACAGCAACAACCTATATAACAAAAAACACTCAGCGGGTTGGTGAGACCAATATCTGGAGACCAAGAAGATGCATCTTTGGAGTCAGTGATACCTGCAGAGAGAGAGAGAGATCAAGGAGGGCAAAGCACAAGCTACAGGAGACAGAAGGGATAAACCTAATGACATGCAATAGTCCTATGAAAAAGCAAGGAGAGAGAAAGAGAGGCAGAGAGCAAAAGAGTGGTGATCATGAGAGGTCGTCCAGTAGCCTGAGCATATAGCAGCATGACTAAGGGATGGTTCCGGGTAGCCTGATACAGCCCTAACTATAAGCTTTATCAAAAAGGAACACTTTAAACTTAATCTTAATAGTAGAGAGGGTGTCTGCCTCTCCAGCTATGAGCTGGTTCCACATTAGAGTGGCCTGATAGTGAAAGGCTGTACCTTCTACTTTTCACAACTTTAAGAACCACAAGTAAGCCTGCACATTCTGAGCAAAGTGGTCTTTTGGGATGCTATGGTACTATGAGGTCTTATAGATGTACAGTAATGGGGTTTGTTCCTCTATGGATTTGTATGAGGAGGGGTTTTAAATTCAATTCTGGATTGAACAGAAAAAAAGCTAATTTGGTAATTTGGTGAGTTTATGCAAATTGTAGCCTCAGTTTCTGTTTTCTTAGCTGACAGGAGTGGCACCCAGTGTGGTCTTCTCCTTCAAGGTTCAATGTGTTGTATGTTCAGAGATGCTCTTCTGCATACCTTGGTTGTAACGAGTGGTTATTTGAGTTAGTGTTGCCTTCCTATCAGCTCAAAGCAGTCTGACCATTCTCCTCTGACATCAACTAGGTGTTTTTGCCCAGACAGCTGCCGCTCTACTGGGAAAATCCCTAACAATAAGTAATTACAATTGTTCTGCCTCAAAATTAATCAATTAGACCATTTTCTCAGTATCACTTTCAGCCTACTAATTTTGACAATATTGTGCAGATGAAAGAAGGCATTTCTTTGTTCTTGGAAACCATTGTAATGCTACCCAGAGCTTTTTGTCATTTTGCTTCATTGATTGGTGCAACATCTATTAGAAATAATTTTAGAGATAAAAGGAAGCTTAGATATAGGCCTGTAAATGGCTTAAACCCCTGTTATAGTCTTTTAAGTAGAGGTTTAATTACAGCAACCTTAAAAGCCTGTGGTGACAGAGAGAAAGAAAGAGAGATATCTATGAGAAGCAGTATCTTGCAAAAAAAGATCAGGTCTTGGAGCCATTTCTGTAGCTGCTACATTTGATAGTATCCCTGGGAAAATATATATATATATATATATATATATATATATATATATATATATATATAATTTTTTTTTCTCCAAAGAAGCTCACCAAGTCATTACTAATGAAAGCTAAAGGAATAAGTGGTTCAACAGAGTCACTATGTCACTTTGTCAGCCTAGTGATGAAGAGAAGCCTGGGGTTGTAATTGTATTTGACCTGAATTAGCTTTTTAATGCTCAAAAACTCTCCTACATTTTGTAGGTGTATAGGTGTGTTTTATGGATGCATTTCTGCTGGCATTTCATGGTGGAGTCCGTTCCGTTTTGGACCTACAGCATGCACAATCACATTTTGTTCTCACACCTACTCAGTAAGCACTGTATCATAGAGATGGAGGGTCAACATGGCCTGACAAGATGCAACTCAGAGCCTCCAGAGCTCAATTTCCTTCCTTGTGTACATGAATAATCAGGTAAAAATGGGAGAAAAATAGCTTATGTTGTACACTGTAGATTTCTCTTCCTTAATATAAAGAGATTATGTGAAAGCACCAACTGATAAGAAGATGTAATTAACCATTTGTTATTTTAAATCACCGTTACCCAGCTGCAGTTGATAAAAGAGAATGAGAATCAAGCTCGAGAGGCCCATCTCTTCCCTCATCTTGTTTTGGCCATTTCTGCCATGTCTCTCCAAGAATTTGACTTTTTAAACTAACCTTGAAATTAAGGAACACAATTGTAATTTCCCCACACATCTTTCTTATATTTTGTAAATATTTTTTTCATTGTAACGTTCATGATTTCACAACACCAAGTTGAAGGCTGGTACTGATGCCAGCGTGGCCAGTGATTATCCATCGGACAGATGAGAGCAGACACACAGTGGCCTATTTTATCTGCATCAAATTGTATGTGTCATTGAAAAACAATGTTGACAAGGGCCACGTAGGAGTAAAGTTGAGAGGGACATCTTCCTGTTGCCTGTAATCTGTGATCACGTATCACAAATCCTGATCATGCAGCACTGCTCTATTTATATTGATGACTGTCTCACCAGCTGTTATCTGAGAACACAACCAGAAGTATAACTGTTTTCCTCAAGTTTTGGTGTTTTGTGTCCACAGCTATTGAGAAAACACATTGCATATTATGTGGATGTGCCATCGGTCTGTGTTTTTTGGGAGGCTCTGCATTGCTGGCCTGGTGAATATTACTGTGAAACCTGTAATACTGTCATCAGATTTCTTGATAAAAAGGAGTCTAAGTATCTCCTTAGAATAATCTAAATGACAACTCATGTATCTATGCAAGAATGACTTTAAATGAATCATTACTCTGCCTGAATTTGGTTTTAGAGCTGATCAGTTAATCTGATGTGTGAATAAACAAAAATAAAAGAACCACAGCAGATTTAACTATTTTCTCTTTCCCCTTATGTGAAATTCCTTGGGGGCACTGCTTAAACATTGAAACTGATCCATATCAATTCATAACTCATCTGAGGTGTGATCGCAATTGATTGGTATGTGATCAAAAGTGTGAAGTGGCCACAGCAATAACTGTTGACAATCAGTGGTTATGTATATGCTCTCTTTATTGATTTAAAGAAGCGGTAGGCTACTAGTGTAGAAAGTACATCATTAATTTCTAGTGTCTATAGAATAATGCAGTTTGCTTTGTAACAATCAAAGTCTGTGATAAGTGCCAGATGACACTGGTTTGAAATATACTGAGAGCTTCTGAAGTGGGCATCTATTGCGAGCTTGGGTCATTGTGGGTGGCTTTAAAAATGAGTCACAAAAGAGCCGTGCACTTTAAATGGGAACTGCAGATAAGCAGACAAAAGGATTTGAGATTGATTCATCAGTGTCCATCTGAGAAGGATGAATTTTTCAATAATAATAATACAAAACAAAAAGAAATATAACAAAATCAGAGATAAGAGTAGGCCATAGGCAGAGTGTGTAGAGATAAAGTTGAATGTGGTTGTCAGACACCCTTATTAAAGTTTGCAGAGATATTTTGCTATGAAGTAAAGTATTAATAAGACAAACTGACTCTCTGGAAGAATGTATTTTATTATTTAGCTGAATGTTGCTGAATAATAGCCGGTTCCCAACATGGCTGCCATCATGGCTGCCGATGCCACTGCGTCAAAATTTAGGATTCGCCCTTTTGGAACACATGTGGTCATATTTCAAAAGTCGCTGAGGTCCATAAAACAGTGAACAGCCAATTAAAAATCGATAAATTCTGTCAAACTTGACGATTTTTCAGTATCTGAGTAGCATGATATCAGATAATCTACTGAGTTTAAACACAATCATACATACCAGGAAAATATAAAATACAGTACATACTGTATATTGTTGCTGCACTGCATATTGATTTGTTCTTCACAAATCAAGTGATGTCATCAAAGTGCGTTTCAATGCCTTCAATGTTTGAGCGTTAAAATAAGACGAGGAAACAAACTCTGGCTCTATATTTAACAGTAATGTGACACCACAAAATTTAACTGTATTGCTGTTTTTTTTATGTGGTTTTGGAAATTATTTACCTGGAAAGATCTGTCAGACCTCTGATTCTCCAGCCCAACAAGCCCTCTGTTGCACTGTTGTTATCATGCAGTAAATAACTCAGTTGCTTGTTTCTGTAGTAATCACAGTCCCCACAAACAAAGTCTTTAGGTTTTTGTTTGTACTGCTACACCCCCTGTTTTCACTTTTTATCAGGCAGAAAATGGCTGTGATGATTTGTGGCTATATCCCCATGAAAAACATTTAAAACATTATTCTATGATTAAAAATCTTTAATAGCCTGTCTAACTGAAGAGCTGTACATCTCTGGATGTCCATTAATTAAACATTAAACGTGTCATTGGCACAAGTGTTTACTTAACTGTCATATATTTTACCTGTCATATACATAAACCTATGACAAATATTTTCCATGAAAGGTTAACTAACAAAATTACAGTTTTTAGTAAATTACCGTCTGATAATTTGAAGTGTCATGTATGGATTTCTTTTCCTAAAATATACACCAACAAACTGGGCAACACAGTGATGCAGTGGTTAGGCTCTGTCGCCTCGCAGCAAAAAGGTCGAATCCACAGGCTTGCTGGGGCCTTTCTGTGTGGGTTTGCACATTCTCCCCATGCCTGCATGGGTTCTCTCTGGGTACTCCGACTTCCTCCTACAGTCCAAAGACACGCGTGTTAGTTTAACTGGTGATTCTAAGATGGCTTTAGGTGTGAATGATTGTTTATCTCCATGTGTAAAGCCTTCGATAGACTTCCTGTTCAGAGTGTACTCCACCTTTCACCTTATGACAGCTGGGTTAGGCTGCAGCCCCCCCCCCCCGAATTGGACAAGCATTTAAGAAAATGTACAGATGGAACAGTAGTAACATCTGCAACTGAGTGCATTTCCTGCAATATTTCACCAACCAGGTGGATTAGAGTAATTAAAGGTAGCAGACTAAAAACCTGACTACCACTGAAACACTGTCTGAGAGAACAGATGTCAGAATTGATTTACACCTGATACCTGTACTGATACATTGATAATGTTATTTTAGCATATTTTAGCATTTTTTAACATCGCCTGTTAGCACACAGCTATATGTTGGTGACTGAACTGTTTTTGAGGTGTAACTTATTTTAAGGTAAAAATCCGGCAAAAAACGATATTGTGAATACAGTACACAGATAGTGAAAGTGAAACTCAAAGATATTCCAGGTGGAGATCAGAGAGTGTTCGTAGGGCACCGTTGCACAAAGGCACCCCATTCCTTCCTCTGCAGGTAAAAAAGGAAAACACTCAGACCGTCAGAGAAGTAAAGCCAGCTGGCCAGCCTCTGTGACTGAAGCTGCCTCCCTTACAATGTTGCTGACAAGTAGGGACTGACATCAGGTGCAGGGGTGTAGAAACTTCTTCTCTGAGAGCTTCCTCTGTGTGTTGGCTTGCTATTGATATGAGGGAGGTGTCCGTGTCTCCTGTGGTGGTGATGCTGCAAGGCTAGGAGCTTTAAAACAGTGCCTCGTGTGAGACAGAAGAACTGGCAATTTTTGGAACTCGTGTAATTCCTAAAGAGGTGCTAATTTAGGCAGTCTGATTGCAGATGTGCTCAATTACACAATATACGCATGCAGAGAGTTGGTGTGTGGTTGGTGAATCGCTCCCACAGCTCCAGAGCATGTGCCCAGCATTTAAAATGCATAGCAAAACCTATGAATCTATGCAGTTTGTTATTAAAATACAACAAGACGCTTTGATGAAAGCAAGAGAATAGCTTTAGTTTCTTGCCTGAAAGCTATCTGGCAGTAAGTAAAACAGAGAAAAAAACTCTTAGTGTGGCATATGCTTAAAATAATGTAATGTATTTTTCTTAATGGGCTAAAATACATTTTGCAGCTGACCTTGTCCACAGTAGTAGTCTCCATTGCTGAGTTTGCTAGCTTGCACTGCTGTCTGCATTCCCAGACTGGGGAGGTGCTAACTGACATTAACTGTAGGTACGACACGCTTTCCACCTGAAAAGTTTTGTTGCTGTGTTGCACTCGATTAATGTAGCACAATTCACCCACTATACAAGCTGCATAGGTGCAGCTCTCACCACTTCTATACAGACACAGTGAAAGAGAGACACCTGGGAATTTAAAGTAACAAGGCTATTCTAGCTGTTAACCTTGTTCATTATACATCCTACCATTGTTAGATGGACGTACATGGACAAATATTAGCTAAACAGGTAAATGGTATTAAGAAATACCCTTTTCTTGGTTGTTTATACAGTTTTAAACTTCTTTATAGTTATTTCAGGATGTTTTTGTTTTAATGTCAAATTAATGGGAACAGCAGGTTACCTATCTTAATGGTTGTAGCTTTTGTCTTAAAAAACCCTAAACCAAAAACTGATAATGATATTTAGGACCAGTAATATACTAGTGGAAACCCTGTAACACACTGACTATGGATAAGTAGCTCCCTACTTCAAGAAAACCTGTCATGTGGAAGACAAAGAGGAAGACAGGACTATCTATCT
>VUQI01017947.1:2951-21022 GCA_015106735.1 Paratilapia polleni | reverse complement strand
CACTAAGATGTCAAAACGTGTGTGTGTGTGTGTGTGTGTGTGTGTGTGTGTGTGTGTGTGTGTGTGTGTGCGCAAAGTGGTGATTTACACTTGTATATCTTGATTTTAGTTTTAGTCAGATATTTGGACTTCATTCATTTGAATACTCCGCATGGCAGCTGCAGTGGAAATGTTTCGGCAACAGCTTGTAAAATTCTAATGAGAACCCAAGTGTATTTTCTTTATCAGAAGTCCTACTGTTAACCATTATTTCCATCTCCATCTGGTGAAGGAAATCGGGTTATGCATTTGCATTAAGAAATTAGGTTACAATGTCGACAACAACCTGGCATAAGTACATGCAAAAAATGCGTCATTGTTTTTCAGTAGTAGCGAGTGAAATGCAAAATGTAGATTTGATGCTGGCTAAAATATGCAAATGGCTTCGCTTTTCTTCTTTTTAAAGTGACATAGCAATGGTAGGCTTTGTAGAAGGGGTTATATTTAGTGCAAATATTTTGTACCCATAAAGAAACAAAAGGACTTCATTAGACCTACTGACTTAGACTACAGATGATTTGTGCAGCACTTGGATGCATTTTGTTGTTGAGTATATGGAAATTAAATGTAAAAAGATGTTGTGCATCAAAAGAAATGTATTATATTTTCTTCTTAGCTATGTGCTACGTGGTGCATGTAGCTTCAACACACCTTAGAGTGACAGATACAAGTACAAAATGGATGCAAAACATTTCTCAACTTGCAGCAGTAATAAGAATTTTTTTCGCCTCTTTCCCTTCTTTCTCTCCTCTCCCTGGCCTCACTTTAACTGCCTGCTGAAGTGAACCATGGCTTGGCATTTTTGCAAACTCCTCCCTTGTTCTCCTTCTCACACCCCACCCACCCCTACCCCACGCACCCCCACCCTTCTCTCCTCCTCCCTCCCCTTCTGCAGCCCTACTCCCTGATTCAGATACACTTCTGATACTGTCTCTGAGCGGCTATAAACCATGTTCACGAAGCCAATTCTCAGAAAGAAGAGGCCTCCCCTCCTCACTTGCCCTGCACTGTACCAGGAAAACAATTTCAAAGAACCCACGGTGAAGGGTGGGAGGGGGGGTTGACGGTAGAGAAAGACAATGGGAAAATTATGGAAAGGCTGGAAAGGGAGGGAGACACGGGTTACAGGTTAAGCCAAGGCCACACTGTTCAACTGCAGATATAGGAACCAGCTGTACTTGTTTTCTTTGCCGACCTTTGCAGCATTCTGTAGCTATAGAAAATGTTATTTTCTGGAACATTTCTTTGCTGCCAGAGCAGTACATGAGAACTCATTTAGGTGTGAAATTGTGTTATTGACAGATTAATGGCTTCAGCAAACCAGAAACAGAGTTGGTAACTGTAGGAAGTAAAATAAGTATCACCCTGTAATATCACCCTGTTTGTTTTTACAGGATCTCCAAAAAGCATTGAGAATTGATGTGAGGGGATATTTTTTAACAAACAATAATAATATTAATTGAAAAAAGGTTAATTAAATGTTAATTTACATATTTAATGCTGATCTGTATTGATTGATTTTGTTCAATGGTGAAAGCAGGGAGAGACACTGAAATCGTTCAAATTGGGTGTGTACACATTTGTAAATGACTAAAAAAAGTGATTGAGGGAGCTGTGTGATAAATGAAAAATAGACAAGTTGAAAAAAGAGATGCTAGCAACTGGTAAGCTGTGCCTACTGTCCCCACGAATAAAGTGGGTGTAAATGGATAAAATTGTTGTGCACTTAGAGCCCATTCTAACACAGTGATAAACAAATTTGTATCTTTGATCTGTTTAAATGTGTATTTATAAATTAACAGCCATATAATAACAAAAGTACAAATGTATTATATACAGTTTTTAATTTTAGAAACGTTTCCTGTGTGCACTTCCTGTGTGCTGAAAAATGAAGCCAACATGGAAGTGCTAAAAGCTGCAGTTCCACTAGTGGCCACTTGAGGCTGGCTCCAAAGGTGACTCAATCCCCATAGACTCCCATAGTAAAATGCCCATCTTTAGAGCACTGAAAAACGTATTTACAGCCTGGTACAAAAATGGTTTTGGTCTCTGTGGATAGTTTCCCTCTTTATAAAAAAAAAAAAAACTGAGTGTGGTGAATTTATTTATTTATTTATTTATTTATTTATTTTAGATCATCCACTTGGTTACTGGGGTTAAGGGCGTTGCCATTTTGATTGACAGGTGTTCCAGTACAGGCATCACATCAGTGTCTTGTTAGGCTTCATCTCTGCTATTTGGTCACTGATCTGGACCTCTCCACCGTGGTGGTGCAGTTGGTGCCTTTTGGAGCATTTTAATGGAATAATCTGACTAATATTATGGCTTGCTGTGTTGTACAGACCATGTCCTAGTCAGCCCATTCTTAAAGGTTTTACAGCAAGTATCTTTAGTATCATTAGTGTTTCTTAGTAGTGCCTGGAGGTCTGTAAAACCAGATTGATCACTGTGAAGAGATCACCTGCGTTTGCTGTGCTTGCAGGGGCTCGCTAGTACATGTGTAGCTTTGAAATATGTTGTGACAGAGGAGTGGATGGTATACCCACTCATGATGTATTCCCTGTCTACATAGTTGGAGTGCAGTGAAGACATGTAGCAGTGAAACCCGACCACCAACTTACACAGTGTTACCCACCATCTGTGAGCTAGATGCCAACTGGCCTTGTCACCACTACACATAATATACGCATTCATGGAGTTACTGACATGGTTCAAAATGTGTGCAAAATTATATCCCAAATTTATTTTCAATTTAACCACAAATATTTAAGTGCATCTGGGGGACAATCAAACCTGAAATAATGAAAGCTAATACACAGAAGATTTTTTTGTAGGAATGGCAACATTTAAGTTAGGCTTAGGGAAGAGAAGTGTTCATTTGGGTCTAGCATTGACAAACTCAGATAGGCAGAGTTAGTTTTTTGACTGATAATGGAAACCAGTAATTTTACTCACTGTGATTTTTAGTTACATGGAAATAAATAACCAAGGATGCATCAATCCAACTTTTTCCACTTCCAATGTGATACCGATACTAGGCATGTTCATGATTTTTGAATATTCAAAAATTTACTAATCCAAATGGGTGTGGCCTATAAAACAGTTGTAAAATACACTATATGGATAAAAGCAATGGGCCACACTTCTTAATCTTTTAATTCAGATGTTTTCAGTCCCATTGCCAGGTATTTAAAATCAAGCAGTTAGCCACGCAGTCTGTCTACACACATTTGAAAAGATGCAAACCAAGAATCCCGGCTGTGCACAAAAACAGCCAAGCAATGACACAGGAACAACTGGACTTTCTAACATTTCCAATGTTTGTTATCTTAACTTCACTGCCTGCAAATATCTCTCAAAACTTTGTCTGAAATATGTAGTTTATTGAATAGTTTCTGATGCATAAACTAGGGATGCGCCAATCCGATATTTAGATCAGACACGACCCAAAAAGCTGGATCGGATATCGATGACAATGAGCCGATCCATGGCTCCATCCATTCAGTTCAGTTCTGTGTTGTTCTGTGTTCGCCACACAACAGCAGCAGCTAGCAGCAGAACTAACGTAGCATGGAAGAAGCTAACAGCAGAGGGACAAGAGTTTATAGGTACTTCTATTTGTATGTTTGCAAAAGTTTTTTACTTGGTGCAGCCACATTCAGAGAAAATAAACAAAGATTGCTAAATGAAATCTGTTTTTTGCATGTTAATGTAGAAGTTTTGAAATTTCAGGAAACATAAATATGTAAAACATGAAAATTTTGGACTTTAGCCTGGTTTTCGCATACTGTGTGAAAGAATGGGTCGTTCTGTCGTGAGGCACAAAGTGGTTACAACATAAAGTTACAGAGCGGGGTCACCTAGTGCTGAGGTGCATAGTGCATAAAAGTCGCCAACACTCTGCTGACTCAGTAACTGCTAGAGATGATCGTGGTGATTAATTTGCTAGTCATTTAAACGAGAGAAACAAATTAGACTAGTTGAATAGTCTAAAAGAGGGAAAACCCGGGTGCCAGTATAGCTCAATTGGTTGAGGAGGTGCCCTATACCCCATAAGGCTGTTACAGAGACTAGGGTTCAAATACACTCTGGCCCATTTGCTGTCTTTCCCTGCTCTCCTATCCACTCTCTATTGTTCTATTATAATAAAGGCTGGAAAAAGCGCCAAAAATATTTTTACACGACAGAAAAATTCAAAACTGAGCACACTTTAATTGGACAAAGTTACACATTGGCTAAACAAATGTTTCATGTGTATTTTAGGAGCTATATGAAATTGTTAATCACATTCATCATTAATCAAATCATATTGTAAATGGTGCTGAAATGTGTGGCACTTTACATTGTGTATCATGTTGCAAACACTCAGCGTCAGAGTTTGGCTAACCTTAGCAGCGCTAGCAGCCGTAGTCGTAGTTAGTTTCTTTCATGCTAGCGTCCACACCCTGGTGCAGAATGTGGTTACATATCGCTTCAGTTGTTTGGTTAGATTCCAGTTTATTCTGAAAAAGCCAACATATAGCCGCTCTTTTTTGTTTTTGTTTTTTTACACCAAAGTACTGCAGAACAGCGCTGGTTAGCACAGCTGTCATCTGTTTATTTTCCCCCTCGCTTGTTTACAACTTTCCTTTCACAGAGAGAGTGGGGGGACAGCCGTCGGCCAGGGCTGCAGCCCTGGGTAGTGGCTGGTGCCGTTGTAACATCTTTGAACTGGTAGCTGCTGCTGTACATTAATAAAATAAGAATTATTGTTTAACCGGCTAGTATTTCTGGCACCAACTAGCAAGTGCTGCAACGTTTAAACTTCTAGCTGACTAGTCACGCACATCCCAAGTAGCTGCAGAGCTCCAAACCTGCTCTGGTGTTAAAATCAGCACAAAAACTGTGCGCCAGAAACTTCATGGCATGGATTTCCATGGCCAAGCAGCTCCTGTAGGTGTATTTTTTTAGGTGGACCAGTACTTTTGTCCATATAGTGTTTAAAGGATTCATTAATCCCAGCTAAAAATCAATGAATTATCCTCTCTGATGCATGAAGAAAGATCTGTAATGTTTTATCATGTATTATCGTTGCTGTACTTGAATGCCACACCCTAACTTCAGTACTGTTCAAGAAGACAGTAACGTGAAACCAGCATGAAGTGTCATGCATGTGTATTGAGACTAAAGTGAGGAAATTCCAAAGATTTAATTCGACCTGGGAATGAATTCATGCTGTATCTGTGCACTTGGAGAAGAATCAGCTTCTGACACAGAGCTCTGAGAGGGAGAATGCAGCACAGCCAGCTACATATTACATAAGCACACTGATCGAGAAGATATCGAGCAAATATTTTGCTTCACATACCTTTGCTTTCTCCAGCCTACTTTTGACTGTCTGCTGCTTGCCTGGGACTGAGCGAGTGAGTCAGTGCAGACATACAAATACAGGATTTGCAATATTAATTTGATCCTTACATTGTCAACGTTTTATATAGAAAACTAGTTACATTACACAGTGTCGTTTTTTCACTTGCATAGATCTAAAACACCACTGCTCACTAGAAAAACCTTGAAAAATAATGAGAGGGGGACAAGCCTGTAATCCAAAATGGCCTATGTGTATAAAGAAGACGGAAAGCTGACTGTGTCTGCTAGAGAGCTGGAAACACTGCTAGGCAGAGTTTCCACATTTAACCAGCAGACATGGTGGCACAGAATGAGAAACAGACAGAGAGAGGAAGGCCCAGTGAGAAAAAAAAAAGAAGCAAAAAGTCAAATAAAAGCTTAAAACAAAGAGGCCTAAAGGGGTTAAAAGAAGACGTCCACAAAGAGGAAGAATCCAGGAGAGCAAATGAGAGAGAGAGAGAGAGAGGCTGAGAGACATCTAGGAAGGGAGAGAGGGAGGAATGTGCTGACGCGGCGTTTCTTGTCTGAACTCCCCAAATTAATAATCAGCAGCGGTTTAGCCGAGCCATGCCAGGAACAGGAGCCTACTGCCAAGCCCCGGCCAGGCCAGGCCCCCCTGCTCCCAGAAACCCCTCCCCTACTGCTCCTTCAAAAAAAAGAGACCCAGCTTACAGCCCTGTTCTGGGGCCGAATAAGAGGCGATGCCTCCCTGTTTTAGCCGGGCCGGGCCTGGCACACTGCCACAGGGCTTTTGCTTGTTCAGGAGTTTTGATTAAATCCTTTATTGTGCTCCACTCACGCAAAGAGCTAAGGCGAAACACTGAGCAGGACGGAGTGGAGGGGAGGGGAGAAAACGAGAGGGGAGAAAAGAAAAGGGAAAAAAAGAGGGGGAGGGAGGGAAATGGGATCTCCCTTTTTTTCCCTCTAGCTTTCTCTTTTCCTCTTTCTCTCCAACTGAAAAGATGTTTGATTTAGTCTGAGGAATTGTAAAGTAGATAAAGTTTTTTTTTTCTCACCATCCGCTGTCTCTTTCTTGGTGACCCTTTTACTTTTACTCCTGAATAAATCCCCTTTTCTTCCTTTAGTACAGTTACTAAATTGTTTTGGATTTATTTTCATATCTCATCATTCAGACTTGCAGAGTACAACATACAGGGACATGCATCTCAAGCTTTGACATTTCTGTCTGTTTGTAATTGATTATAAGAGTTGGTTTTCATTCAATACTGTCCAAACAAATGCAAACATTAAATCCCACAGGCCTTTTGCAAAATGGCTGAGCTTGTGAAATAGATATTCAACATAAACACCCACTAAACTCTCTGTTATGTTTTATTGTGTTCCTCATAGGTTTTGTACATATTATGAACATCTTTCACACTCTCTTTTTCCAAGTGCTCCTACTTGACAGTGTGGCTCGTCAATGCAGCAGTGTGACCGAGATTTGTGTTGTTGTTTCAGCTGTTCCTGCACCAGACCTGAGCGAGCGGTTCGCACCACCAGAGACAGCTCCCCCAGCCCTCGTCAGCCTCATCCAAGCCATAGAAAAGAGAGGTATGTTCATGTAAACCAGCCAAGATATTCATCTGCTGTCTTTCCGTCTACGTGCGACTGTCTCCCTCTCGCCGTCTGCTTCTTGTTTTCATGCCAGCATTTGCACATGTGCAGACGTACAGACAGTCACACAGAGGTACAAGTGCTTTCACAAGTTCATGCACATTCACGTTCACTAGATTTTTTACATACAAGTTCAGTGTGGTTTAACTCAACAGCACTCTCGCTGAGAATTCTGCACAGTGGGTTTGATTCACACCATGTTATTAACAAATAGAGCTCAGTGGGACTCCATTCACAGTTTTGCCTTTTTTTCTCTGCCCTCCTTCTAACGTCTCATTCACACCAATTCACAAACTCTTTCATGTACAGAATGTCAAAAAGTTGTGACAAAACTGATACACAACTTCAAACTGCTTATTGTTGTCCAAGACAAGCAGTTTACCCTCATGTAAGACAAAGAAAAGCAAAATCATAAACAGTGGATGAGTGCATGCTATCTGTGGATTGAGTTGTTCAGTGTTGGATACACAAGCAGTGGCACAGGCAGCTACAATCAGTGCGCTCAATATTTGAGACACTTAACCTCTGTCACAATTCTGTTCTTTAATATTTATAGCATACTGGCTCTGCAATAAGTACACAGAAATATACACATAATATACCAATTTATACAGAAAAAATGGAATACATGCACTGACTTGAGACAGAAGCTACAAATTAAACTTCAAGTAAAGAAAGGAAATTAGTTCTCTGAAGCTTTAACATTTATTTTCTTTATTTTGTAAATAACATACTTGTTCTTAGCATTTCCACAATGCACCAAGGGACAGTACACAAAACGTAATCAATACTAAGCTTTGTTCTGTGCATGTTGACTTATATAAGCGAATATAATGTTCATTTTTTAAATATGAAAGGCTTTTGAAATAATTAGTATTCTCACTCTACACTGTATGCACTTTATCAGCCACTTGCTACCTGCTGGTACTCTTACCTTTCATATTATGGTGTTTACACATACTAACTTTTTATGTAAGAGTGATGAAAATTATTTTAATTAGTGTTAATATTAAAATGCTGATGCCTATTGCAAGGTGGCAGAATGTTTCTGAATGTATATGTTATAATGTCAAAAGAATATTGAATGACCGCTCTGTGTTGTATGCACACACACACTGACTGCATGATGTGGTTTTCACAACTACCCAAGAGACCGGACTGTCTCTAGGAATTGCCGTCTAGATGCAAACTGTCAAGATGCACTATTTCTATTTTTTTTTTTTCTTTTAGGCATTGAAAATGAGTAATGCAGTCATAAGAGTATACATTTCATTACTGCAATATGTGTGAAATATTCAGACAAAGTTCTATCAGTATGCTGTCAATTTTTTTTCATTATGAAACACTAAGTCTTAAACTTTCTTTTCTTTAGGTTTTCCTTCCACTGTATTTATTTATATATTTCAGCTACATTGCCTGAACAATGTGCTTAAAAAGAATTTCATTATATACTTAGCACAAAAAGTAAGGAGATTTGTGTTTGTACGATTATTTCTTTGTTGTAACAGATTTGGCAAGTTCTTCATGGGCGCAACCCACATACTCAACTCTGCTGCTCAACCCACAAATGCATTTTCCTTACAAATGTGGCACCATTTAAAGGGAAATGAACAGGCTTTCCAACGGTATAAGATTTATTGCCAAGAAGCATTGTTACAACAAAGAAATAATCAACCAAACAGAAATTTCCTTACTTTTTGTGCTAAGTATATATACTCCTCCAAAAAAATTAAGGGAATACTTGAACAGTTTTAACTCTGATTTTTGGTGTGATTTTTGAATCTAGTCCTCAAAGGGTTGATGATTTTGGTTTCCACACACTGTTGTTATGTCATTTTGTTCTCACCAAATTATACAATGTCTGTCAGTAGAGATTTTCACCTTGAATATTTCAGTCATCAAGATCCAATGTGTGATTTAAGTGTTCCTTTAGTTTTTTTTGAGGATTTTATCCACCCAGTAATAAGAAAAAAGTCAAACTCATAGACCCGTCCCGAGATATGTCTTTCAGTTAAATTAGAGGCATTCATTTTTAGGGATTCTGGTTTTATGATTGCAATAAGTTAAAGATATTGGCTGTGCTGTGATTTTTAGCATCATTTTACATTTACTTATAGATGTAAATATTACATATTTAAAAAAATGATCACATCTCTTTCAAAAATGTCTTTGTTTACTCTCACATAGCGCACGCTCTTTGTCTGAGTAACAAACCACACAAACGATACTGCACACGTGTAGGTCATTTGCTGCAGCTTACACTTGCCCGTCGCTCAGTGAACACAGTAGAGGCATGTCTCTGGTGGGAGCGCAAGACCTCACCGTCGCAAGGCAGTACTACCAACTGTTTGTCCTAAAAGTTGCAAGAAAGTGGTCACTGAAGGCATATGAAATGTTGTGACACTCACTAAGCTGGCAAAAATGAGGTGAACTGAAACACGATGATCACTGCTGTAACTGAGAGGGATGTCAGGCGCCCAAGCTGAGATGGTATATACAGTATTACCACATTTAAAAGAAAAAATTAATATATGACTCCCAAAATTAAAAACTGAATACCTACAATATCTTGAATATTCAAGTCCAGCTCTACAAACATAGGAGCACTTCTTGGCTCCGTTCTTTTAAATATTGCTTTTGAACACAGAAGGATCAGCTTCCTCCCAGTTGATTGATTATGGTCTCTCTATTGTTGGATATAAGACTGAAATTGAAGCACAAAACACTGAGCACAATAAAAAAATGTCATGCTCAGTGTTTCCTAGCAAAATATCTGGTCATGTGTTTACAAACTGACATTATCCAGTGTGTGTCAGTTGAGTGTCCTGTATTATTATTATTATTATTATTACTGCCATATTTTATTATTTATATTGCATTATATTTTTTTCTTCGCATCCAGCATTTTATAGTGCAGTAAATTGTCTAGTGCAAGTCCACAGCCATAGTCATCTTATTTAGACTGGGCTGCAATGTGGATGTGCATTTCAATTTATGAAATTTATTGTCTGCTGCTTCTCCTTTCTACTTTGTCTAAACTTGTTCTCTTTTCTTCTTTGTTCTTTCTGTGAACCTTTACTGAATTGTTCTTTCTTTCTGTCTCAGGTCTGGACTGCAAGACGCTGTATAGGACACCTAGCTCCTCAGGTTCAGATAGCCCAGTGTACAGCCTGTGCTCCGGTGAGTTATACTGATGATTTGTCATTTACTGTTTTAATCTCTATTTGTGTTCACATCACACACTGTATTATATAACAGAAAGGGGGTATATTTGGGATGTTTCTGCAGCCTGCATGCTGTTCTGCAGAAGTCCTGTACTGTGGGCTGTTCAGCAGGTCCAGTTCAGTTCTTTGCCAAAAATCTTATGTGATTCTTCATGAGAATTACATAAGATTTTTGGCAAAGAAGTGAACTGGACCTGCTGAACAGCAGTAGTCTATTATTTAATCTATAAGATTATGTTGTCTGACCAACAAAGGTATCCAGTTTACTGGAATAAATGACTAACCCTCCTCATCGGTGATGACCCTGACAGCATAGAAAATTACGTATTCTATTGCTCTCAGAATATGTAATTGTATTTGTTTTTAATTGTTCTCCCAGTCAGTGAACTTTTTTTTTTAACAAAAAAGGTCCTTTTTACTTGTCTCCAAAACATAGTTAGGGTTAGGGTTTGGGGCTGGAGCTGGGGTCGTAACTGTTGATGACTCAATCCTTATAGGAGAGATAGCAACTCCTCATAACTGAGAAGTAGAAACCAGAGATTATTTTTCATTTTTGCTTGAAAAATCACTGAAGCAACCCAGTAATAGCTGCAGAGGAATTTGCTGCAAAGCTCTGGTGAGAAAATAACTGGTTTACTTTCCTTGCTAAAACTGTCTGTTTTTATTCCTTAAACTTGAGCAAATTGAAAACCTTTTACAGTCAAGTGACTGCTTTTGATTGTTTGAGTTTGGTGAGACAAACTGTCGCTAAATATTTTGGTCTTTGGGTTATGTACTCATGGTCCAGAGAGTGACATGGTTCAGAGGGATGTAGGTTACCTGTCTGAGAGTGTCCTGCAATACCTGAAAGACCTCCCATCACCTGTCATCCCTGTCTGCATCTACCCTCAACTACAAACTGCACTCAAGCAGCAGCAGGCCCTACAGCAGTCAGCAGGTAGGTCAAATCTCCCATGAAAAACCTTAAAGTTGCCACTTCAATAGGCTGAACACAACTAGGACAGGGTGGCTTGTTAATGGTACAAATCAAACGTTGCATACCTTTATTTTTTACACCGATTTGCTGGAAACCTGTTTGAAATGGTTTGAGAGTGAACATTTGGTGTCTGCATGATGAATTAGACATTTCGAGAGAAAGTCAAGTCTTTGCAAGTTGGTGTTCAAACATTTACAGCATGACTTGAAACTAGTGTTGCCTTAAGCTTTAAAAAATGAACCTAAAGACCCAGAGTATTCACTGGAAAATCTGCAGCACACACAGTTTGTACTTAATGAGCTTAAATGTGGAAATAAAATCTGCAGTGGTACGTTAAAGACCATACTGTGCCAAATCTCTATGGTTTCTGAAGATCTAGTATCAGTGAAATAACATAATTTCAAAAATAACAGGTGAAATTATCTCACACAGTCTATATTTTTGTTTGTTTTATTGAAATCAGCTCAAATATAGCCATAGGCAAAACATACACAGAATGACTGATTAAGATGGAGGTTTTATACAGTGTAGACAACATAGCAGTACAGTTTTATAGAATACCACAAGCACAAATTTTTGTGGCTAGAAAGGCACCTTTCAGTGCTTCAGTGACTGTAATAGAAGCAAAGGAATTGCACAAGGACTAAACCCAGCCTTGTATGCTGCTGTCTGAGTCCAGTCTGATGTCAGCATTGAGAGAATGGAGGCAGGAGGACAAGCTCCCTGAGGCATGTTAGATATGCTTCAGCTGATTCTTCTCCACACAAAGGACACTGTGATTTCATTTTTGATATACATATATGTATTTGTCCTATTTTCATGCACAAACATGCACATGCATTTTAACTTCCAAATACAATCAAATACACTCCTTACATTCTTCTTATTGAGTCAGATCTAATAAAGTTACACAATTGAAGCTTACACATAATTGTTCAGTTATTCACAATATTTACACCTCTTTCAGATGGCGCAGTAGCAGGAAGCCATGACAGAGAAGTAAACCTGGTCCTTGAGAACTCCACCAATGTCCCTCTCCATCACCGTCTCACCCTGCAGTACCTCCTCACACACCTGGCCAAGGTCACTCAGGCACAGGCCAGCAATAACCTGGACCCACAGACTCTGGGAAAGATCTTTGGTCCACTGCTGATCCAGACAGGTCCTTCTACCGCTTGGTAAGTTTTTTTTTTTTGTTTTTTTTTTTTGTTTTTAAACCTTCTGTTATGAAACAGATGTGTGTACATAGTATGTTAAGGTGAGATGGTGATACAAAATTGGCCACTGTAAGAAAATCAGTAATTTTAAAATCTAAATCTATGTGAAAGAATCAAATATCTAATCTCTAATCTTAAACTGTCAATTACTGAATGACAGGTTTCCAATGGATGAAGAGTTCCCCACCAAAGTGGTGGAGAAGTTGCTGATAGAGAGAACTACAGAGCAAGACCTCATTCCTCTGGGTAACTTGCTTTATTTTAAGACTGCTCAGATCCATTCTACTCACATAAAATACTTTTGATGGTGATCTCTGAGTGTTTGATGTGTCTGTGGCTATGTCCAGTTCTCCCAGCAAAGCCTGTGAAGTCAAAAATGACACCATCGGCCATGACAGACACAAGCAGCCTGCTGAACGATGCTGAGTGGTACTGGGGAGAAATTTCCAGGTAAGTTATGGACTTTTAATTTTGATTTTGTGTGATGTATTGAATAAAGAAATGTCTTTTGGCAGCCAAAGTGCAGCCTTAAAGTCACCATTTACTGTACAGTAGCCATTAGATAGATATGTTGGCACTGCTTAAATGCACATTTGAGACAGCTCTGCAAATATTTCTTCCTTATTTTAGTATTGTGCTGTTAAATAAGAGCTTACCCCTCTAAGTTAAGCAGCAAAACACTTCAACCTATTTTATGCATCTAGTCAACAGCAGCCCCTACAGATGTATGATACAAAGTAACTGGTAAAACTCTTAACTTAACATTACTTCAGCTATTATTCTGTCTGCCAATCATCTTTCAATTTCCGTAACAAATCATCCATAGGTCGACACATGTCCTTCTTTTTTTTTTTTTTTAACTTTGTTTATTGGCCTTCTTTTTACAACACACACGTCTTTCTGAGCCGCATGTTTCTTGTGACTTCATGTCATATTCGTACCTGCAGGAAAGCGTTTAGCAAAAAAGGCAGAACACTCGCTGATAATAACCTTCTACAAACTTCACCCATAGTTTTCCAGTCTTTATTATACTTGCATTTTCTTTTTTTGAAGCTTCCACTTTATTCTGCCAAACTTTGCATAGCCTGTGACTTTGTGTGGACTGTCAGTTTTGCCCATTGGGCCTAGCGTAGACAGCCAAAGGGAGTGACAGGTTAACCTGTACTTGTGATGATGAAATCATTCAAAAGTGTTTGTCCTGCAGTGTCAATTTTTAAAAACTAGGGACAATCAAAATGCTCTGCAATACCACATGAAATGCGGCTCCTGGTCAGCCAAATGAATTATTTGACCACTGGGGGGTGCTGCAACATGCAAAACCCAGTTCTTGCTTGGCCTCCTCATTGCTTCTTGTTGCTTCATCTTAATGTAAATATGTTGCTGTTTTTGCAGAGAGGAGGTGAATGAGAAAATGCGAGACACTCCAGATGGCACCTTTTTGGTCCGAGATGCCTCAAGTAAACTGGAGGGCGAGTACACTCTTACACTCAGGTAAAGCCACACTCCTGGATAGCTGTTGAACATCTTTAGTACCGACTGCAGAGTCACTACAGGAATTTTAAAAAAGTAGCATTTAGTAGAAACAAACCAGGCTTTGCTGCCAGACATTCAGTATGTATTACCAGACATCCTATTATTTACCGTCATGTTCACTTGGCTCTTGTCTCTGCCTGCAGGAAAGGGGGGAACAACAAGCTTATAAAGATTTATCACAGAGACGGGCAGTACGGTTTCTCAGAGCCTCTGACCTTCCTGTCTGTAGTGGAGCTCATCAGTCACTACCGCCACGAGTCACTGGCCCAATACAATGCCAAGCTGGACACAAAGCTTCTGTATCCTATCTCCAAATACCAGCAGGTTGGTGATGCTACACATTACATTGTATTAAATCAAACATCATCACAAACTGTGGCTTATCCAATCCATTAAAAAGCAAAATTTCTCTGCATCCTTCATTTTATTTAGAAATCAAGAAAGATATTTAAGAATAACACCATAAATTTAGTCAGTACGTATCATCAGTAAGTGGTGATTTTGCTGTCATCTGTTTTTTCGCATGGCTCAGCTGGTGAAGGAGAACAGCATAGAGGAGGTGGGAGAACAGCTGAAGATCTATCACGAGCAGTACCAGGAGAAGAGCCGCGAGTATGACTCTCTGTACGAGGAATACACACGCACTTCACAGGTTTGAATACCACACAGACTGACGCATAAACACACACAAACAAGGGATGTGTCTCAGAGTGTTATGAATTCTAAACTGCATTGTATTTGCCTATTAAAGAAATATTTAATCAATAACAACGTACAGTATATCCTGAAGATAAGATGGAACTATCAGTATTCCATGTGAGAAATTTGGTTGTGATTCACACTGAATGTGAAAACATCAAATGTCTCTCTCAGGAGCTGCAGATGAAACGCACAGCCATTGAGGCCTTCAACGAGACCATCAAGATCTTTGAAGAGCAGTTTGAGACTCAGGAGCGATACAGCAAGGAGTCTTTGGAGCGATTCCAACGAGAGGGGAACGAAAAGGAAATTCAAAAGTATGTTTGTATGCATAATCCTTTATTTATTGAGCTGCAAAAGAAAACAAAACTGCTAAATTGGAACAGCATTTTGGTCATTTGAAGATATAATGTTACAATTCTTGCAAATTAGGATCCAGAGCAACTCGGAGCGTTTGAAATCTCGTGTGAAGGAGATCCACGACAGCAAGCGTAAGCTGGAGCAGGACCTGAGACAGCAGGTCTCTGATAACAGAGAGATTGACAAGAAGATGAACAGTCTCAAGCCAGATCTCATGCAGCTTCGCAAAATCAGGGACCAGTACTTGATGTAAGTAAAGATTTGTCCATGACTGAAATATAAGATTTTATACATATGCATATATTTATCCCAGTGACTGTCATGAGATCCTTAAATGAACGCAAGAAGTAAACTGTCAGTCAGCATTAAATCTGTTGTGTTCTGGTTTTTCAGATGGTTGACACAGAAGGGAACAAGGCAGAAGAAGATCAATGAATGGCTGGGCATAAAGAATGATGCTGATGAGTAAGTGTTTGAAATGACAGCTCAGCAGCTTGTGCTGTCGTGAATGGATGCTGCTGTCCCTCTGACAGTAATGCAGCCAGTAGTTAAGCTCATAGTTCTGTTCAGCGTTTCACTCGTGCTTGAGTGTTTTTTGCATTGTGTCTTCAGCTCCTATTCACTGGAAGAAGATGAGGGCTCACCCCACCATGATGAGTGTACCTGGTATGTGGGTGATATCAAGCGCACCCAGGCCGAGGAAATGCTGAGAGGCAAATGTGATGGGACCTTTCTCATCCGTGAGAGCCAATCACAGAAGGGCTCCTATGCCTGCTCAGTAGTGTAAGTTTGTGTTTAATCCTGTGAGGTATAAGTCACTCATGCAATTAGAACATTTTTATTTTCTATTTTTTTCAATTGCTCTCCAAAAAAATCTGGCCAAATAATCACATCATTTCACTGTGTGGTCAACAATAATATGAGAATAATTCTGCTGTCAGTACAATAACTGAAAAGGCTAAAGCCTGTATTGTAGTTCTGTCTGAAGGTAAGAAAATAAGAGGAGCAGCAGCTCTGAAGATGACTTATTAACAGTTTTGAATTCATAGACAAACCAAAATATAATACTGTGTGAAAGTCTTCAGCCACCCCTCATTTCTTTATATGTTGCTTCCAAGGAGTCAGACTTTCTTGTAATTTTTGAAAGTGGTCTTGAGCAATAGTTCTCCAGGCTTTCTGAAGGTCTTTGAACGTTTTTCTTTGGACATTGGCTACTCATTTTCAGTCCAGTCCTTGGAAGGTGGCTGTCAAGAAACCATTCTTAAGGAAAGGAAACCAGGAGAAAAGGCTGAGGTATGCCAAATTGCACAAGAACTGGACTGAAAATCAGTGGCAACAGGTCTTACGGAGTGATTAATCCAAATTTGAAAACTTTGGTTCAAATCGTCGGCAATATGTACAGAGGAAGTCAGGAGAGAGGTACAACAGTGAGTGTCTACAGCCATCAGTAAAACTTGGTGGGGGCTCTGTCATGGTTTAGGGCTGCATTTCAGCCAGTGGTGTCAAAACTGAATTATGAACAAGAAAAGTACCGTCGGATTTTGACCCATCATGTAATATCATCTGGAAAGCATCTCATTGGCAACAGCTTAATTTTTCAGCATGACAATGATTGCAAACAAACTGCCAGTCGAATAAAAGCATATCTGGATAGAAAAACACACAGTGGAACACTATCAGTCATGGATTGGCCTCCCCACAGCCTGGACCTTAACATTACTGAAGCAGTGTGGGATCATCTTGAGAGAGAAGGGAACAAAAGGCAGCCAACATCCAAAGAAGAGCTTTGAATGTCCTTCAAGAAGCCTGAAGAACTATTCCTGAAGACTACTTAAAGAAATTACAAGAAAGCTTGACTAAGAGAGTTCAGGCTGTGTTGAAGAATAAAGGTGGTCATACCAAATATTGACTTTCAAGCTCGTTAGAATTGTACAAACTGTTTTTGTATAAAATATAAAGAAATGAGTGGTGGCTCAAGACTTTTGCACAGTATTGTATAACCGGTTTAAGGGGAGAGGAACCTAGTTTACACTGACTGCAGTCTCATTAACCCAGAATGCAGAAACTGAGTTCAAATGCATTGTATTATTGTATTATATAATAAATAACATTGAAAGGGGGAAACAACTCAAGTTCATTTTCTACAGATACTTAACCCAGCTGTTAATTACTGTTGGGTTTGGGAAAGACTTTTAAGACAAAAGAGAGCACCTCTAAACATGATCTCTGTCCTTCTTTCCAGTGTGGATGGTGACACCAAGCACTGCGTCATCTACAAGACAGCCACAGGGTATGGATTCGCCGAGCCCTACAATCTGTATTCGTCCCTCAAAGACCTGGTGCTCCACTACAAAAATGTTTCCTTGGTCCAACACAACGACCACCTGAATGTAAATCTAGCTTACCCAGTCCTGGCCCGCTCCCAGAATCAGAACCAGCACCCCAGATGAATTATTCACCAGCAGCATAGGACGCCAGCCAGAGTGGGAAAATTAGACATTCACTCATATGCATTGGGAAAAAATAAGAAACTCTGGACAATGATTGTACATGTGGCAGGTAAAACAGACTCAACAGCCAGGGAAAAACAAAAAAGAAAGTGTTTTTGGCTGAAGGCTGGTGCTAATTTCCCACACTGACCCCAGTCCAGCAAAGAGCACTCCTTGCTAACAGCATGGCCTCATAATAAGCACACTACTACTGATAACGAAGCACTGTACAGTTAGCCTGGCTGATGCAGTCAGTTTAAATCTGATGAGAGTGTTGCATTAGCCAGCCACACTGTTCAGTGTCAGTTATGGAAAAAAAGAGAGAAATTCACTTTATACAGGAAAAAAGATTAAAATGCTTCAAACGAAGGCACACAAAATATTTTTTCAAAATCTCTTGAGAAGTGGAGAGACCAGATGGTGTGATGATAAAATTTACATGAGGCACAGGAGGCATGTTTGTTTGTTTGTGGGTTTTTTTTGTTTTTTGTTTTTTTTTTTTGGGGGGGGGGGGGGGGGGGTATTTGGG
>VUQI01017945.1:9034-25898 GCA_015106735.1 Paratilapia polleni | reverse complement strand
CCCGCAGGGCGAGTGGGGAATTTTATATATATATTTATGTATATATATAAAACAAATTAAAGAAACCATTTGGTTTGCTAGAGCTTCCCTGAGGATCATGAATAGCCTTGAGCTGTTTTTGGAAATTCCCAAACCTGCTAACTTAGCTTACTTAACAGTATTACTTGAGAAATTTGACCAATTCCACAACTAACTAAGATGGAGGTTAATGGTTACTGGTGAATCCTAATTAATTTCCTACAGATAATTACAAAAATCTGAAATTCATGGAAGAAGTGGCTGCATAGTTTAGTTTTAAATTGTGATTTGGTTAAACCTCAGCTTTACTTTTTGCACCCCACAATATTGTACTATAAATAGCTTTTTTTTATTACATGTTTGTGATCAATATTTTTACATGAAATCTGAATTGTTGCCACAGCTAAAAGTATTCTCTGGGGTAAAATAGGAGCTTACTGTATATAATTTCACAGTGGTAGGTCAGGCCATGTTACCAACAGAGGGCAGCACTATGACCTGACAGTTATTTGGTTATTCATTAATTTATTTATTTATCTCTTGTGCTTTTTCCCTATTCAAATACAAGTTGAGCCTTAGATTTCCCTTCATTTGCAAATGACCTCTGGTAGTCTGAAGGTGCTCATAGTTATATGTAGTTAGGCAATAATCTCATTCTTAACTTTGTTCCTTTGAAAAACCAGCTTTGCTGAGTCAGTTAGCTGGCAAACTGATCTTACAAGTTTGGATTTATTTTGGATGTGTGACTAAAAATATAGTAAGGTAGGCTATTGCCTCTCAGTAGCCAACAAAGAAATATGTCAGTGTTTCCCATGCTTCTTTGTGCTACAAGAAATAGTATTGTGCAAGTCCACTCACAGGCCTTGTCCTTGCATTCCTGCTCTAGATTAATACAATCCACTAAATGAATGGGCCACAGGCTATTCATTTTACAGACAGTCTAGACAAGTCATTATGATTTGGATGGCAACTGACAATGTGCAAACTGATTTGGGGCAGGTGGAATTACTTGTGGTGCAATTAAAATATTATTACCATCCCAAGCCTTCCTTTTTAAACTCACTTAGTAAAACTAAACTCACTGTTAATGGCTCATCATATCAGGAATCTTTCTCATTACTTAAAAGTTTTTACATCCTCAAGATGCTTGCAAACTGTTCAGTTTGCAAGTTCTGTGAACCATTTTGGTCCAAGTTTAATTTCACATCGCCAACTCTAACAAAGTAGTGTGGAATAACACACATTGAATAGGCACTCCACTAGTTCACTTAAGTGGCTCTCGCATTTCTGAACATTTTCACCATGGCCTTACATTCACCACTCACACCTTGTGCCTTCTAAATTACAGTGTTTTACTTCTTTGTGGCATAGATTCAGCAGGGTGTGGTAAACATTCCTCAGAGTGCCTTGGTCTATACTGACATGATAGCATCATTTAGTTGTGGAAGGTTTGTTGGCAGCACCCCAGTGATGGAAATTTCCTGTTCTACCAGATCCCAAAGGTGCTCTATTGAATTGAGATCTGGTGATTGTGGGGTCAGTTTCAGCACAGTGAACTCATTGTCATGATCACAAAACGAGTCTGAGATGTTATGGCTTGTTGACATGACATATTATCCTGCTTAACAAAGCCTTTAGATTAATGCATTATGGTCATGAAGGGATGGGCATGCTGAGAAACAATACTCAGGTTGGTCATGCTTATAGGCGATGTTCACTTGGCAATAAGGGGGGCAAAATATGCCAAAAAACATCCCCAAATCATTGCACCACTAGTCGGAATTGTTGGTACAATATGGATCCATGCTTTCCTGTTGTTTACACCAGGTTTTGACTCTACCATACAAATGTTGCCCCATTTCCTTGACACATTAGCACACCTTACATGAGAATGAAAATGTGCTATGCAGTCAGACTGGAATTTAACTATTTTTAACCTTCCAGCTCCTCAGTTCAAAGTCTGCATGACATCCAGTTGCACCGATTTGCTCAGATGTGAGAAAAGCATAGGTAGTAGTCTGGTGAATTCACAGCTTGCACATGGTCATCCTGCATCCTGCTTCTTGCACGCTCTACTCTGGCAGGACCTCTACCTAACAGAGTAATGAGAATGTGGCCGACACAAACCTGCTGTGTGCTACATGTGTGAACTGATTTTCCATAAATTTTCCAGAGTTTACGTGTGCAAGCAGGTCTTTGCATATTGTGCTCAGAAATGTTCCTCATCATATCTTGGTTGTAATAACTGGTTATTTAAGTTAGTCTTCTTTTTCAGTCAGTTTCAACCAGTCTGGCCATGCTTCTCTGCCATTTACAAAGCATTTTCACCTTTTTTTGACCATTCTTTGAGATGGTTGAGATGGTTGTACATGAAAATGATAGTAGGTCTCCAATCAAACCAGTGGCAGCAACAACAATGCCACGTTCAGTGTCACTTAAATAGACTTTCTACCCTATCCTGATGATTGATTTGAACTTCAGCAGAGCCTCTTGACCATGTCTACATTCTTAAATGCATAGAGTTTCTGCCATATGATTGGCTGATGAGATATTTGCTTTTAAGTGACCAGTGAGTGAACCCTTCTTCTTAAAAGTGCAGTAAAGATTTAAGTCCTTTATATGTGGTACAGCTGCCGAAGCTCTTCAGTGTCAAGCAGGCACCACCTGAACAGACCTCTGTGCTGTTTAAACTAGTCAACATGGTCATACTGCACTCCACTGCTATCTTACCACAATTCCAACATAGAAGATCATTGTTCTGTGTCATCGTGTGGACAATTCACAGTCGATTTGTTTTCTTTCTGTTGTATAAAGCTACTTGAACATCCAGATCGAGTCACGTCCCATCTGTGAATGCCAGTCCACCATCCATGCATGGCTGTGAGGCATACCTCAGTACTCATTGTCGATTGTCGTTTGTCTCTTAATCAGTATGTTGATTCCAAGTTATTCAGAAGGGTAAACATATAGTATTTATGAAAGCATATTATTACATTGTTTATTGCCATTGTTGCAATCTGATAGAAATGCACTTGATTTACAGCCACAGTACAGCCACTGACCTAGTTCACCCTCTCAATAATTGCAGTGTACCAGCAGATATATTAAACAAATTTCACACACCCTGTGGTGGTCATTATCATTCTTCTACTTCCCCACACTTCACAAATTTTCTGCTATAAAGAAACAACAGTAAAGACAACATCTCTCTTGTCTTTTGTAATGTTTTTATGTTTCCGGGAGAGAAAATGAATGGCCGTTAAAATTAAAATAACTTACAAGCTACCCAAAGCTTGCATCATTTTGTAATGCACAGTAAGTTTGCACTGCAGAAAGCTTCTTGCCTCTTATCTTCAAAACTGGCTGCAGGCAGATTGTTGACAAGTACAGACGATAACATCTCTTTGTTAGCGATTCTTCTCTTCTTCTTTTGGTTATTTGGTCTTTGGTCTTAATTTGTCAATTACTGGGCCTAAAATAACTTTTTTGGCAGTCCACTATGTCACTGACAACATTAGTATTACATGTCTTATTGAAACTCACAAGATCTGATCACAGATAAACCAGATGTGACACAAAATAAGACTCTTCACATCACAACAAGTGTGGGTTTTTTTTTTCACTCCCTTTTGGTTGGGGCTCCTCTCTGATTCTAACTTGGTGTTATTAGATTCTGCAGAAACTGTAAAACGGCACTTATTCAGGTTGCGCTGTATGTCTGACGCGAGGCAAATACTGTAGCTCCTTGCTCTTTTCAAGCAGCAAATGTTCCATGAGTCATTCAACATTTGAGGTTAAGGATTTTAGAGAGAAAAACTAAACCAAAACAAAAGGGGGAAAGAATGATGTGTAAAATCAGTAGATTGATCCTCTGGCTTAACCCTTTGCCTGCATGATATAGCCTCACTTACTGGAGTACTGCTAGTACTGCAGTTGTGCTTCTTTGACAGAACAAGCGAGGAAATATTTGTGCACTTAGAGTACTGTGCTGGTAAGATTTACATGTTTGGATAGAACTGTGGTTTTGTTTCCAAAACAAGCATTACTTGTAGAATATTAGTCATTCCAAAGCAAAAATAATGTAGTAGTAAAGGAAAATCAAACGCTATTAACACATTTAAGATTTATTCTTTTTGTGACCTCAAACCTGTGTTAATCTCAAGCAGGCACATTAAAGCTCTGCCTTCTACATGTCCCTTTTTTGCCTCAGAAAGGCAATTGAGGTAACATAAATGAGTTACCACAATGCTGTCTTTTTGAGAACACAGTCCAAGTGGTATAAATGATTAATAGGCTTCTTCACTTGTCTTTCAGCTCTCAAGGGCCCCTCTCTGTGTCAGCCTTGTAGCTGAGATATAAGAATAACGTGCCACTGGTCTCCACAGATTCTCCCTCAACTCTCTGCTTTGTGATTCATATTTCATCTCACCTCTATTTGCCACAAGCGGAGCAAAGTAGTGACTCAAAAACGTTATTAGATGGTGACAACTTTAGCCCTTCTGCTATGTTGAAAAGTACGTATCTCCCCTGATTATAACACACAGACTGTTTTAAAATGCCTGGAGCCACATCACAATCTTTACTTGTATTTACCTGAGACAAAATGTCAGGTTTGGTTCTGTGAAAGAGGCTATTCATTGCGTTGTGTTAATTTGTTTTCATTCATAGATGTTAATGATATGCCATGTGAATTTTTGTAACCAGTTGTACGTGCATTTAGAAGTCTAAAGTACAAAAATCTTTATGTCTATCTTTCAGCAGTCTCTTTAGAGCTTTCACAGATGAGCTGATGATGATAACTGCCCCAATACAGAGCTGCAACTGACTCCTCTGAAGGCCTTGGGAAGCTCTTCAGCTGGACACGGCTATTTTTCAAGTGAACAAATTCCAAGTGTTGGCGTGAAAAAAGTGTCTGAGCAATTTTACCTCTCCCTAGGAGGCACGGACACTCATCCTTCAATGACTGCTCCGTCAGAAGCTTGGCCAAGACCTTGAATGACCATACAGGTGACCGACTGGCAGTCAGAGCCATGGCAGGTGGTAGTGGGCACGAGAAGGAATGTCAGAGCTCTCAAAGCCCAGACTCTGACATCCCCCATTTGTCCTGCTGTCAACTGCTGGGGGCTTTGAAAGGGAGACTGCTTTCTATTTCTGCACACGGACAGTCCAAGCACAAAATTTGACTGCAGCTTTCATATTGGCAGAAGTAGGAAGTTAAACTCAGTACTGGATGATATTAGTGGCCAACTGATAAATGAGGATAAAATGGGGGGATTTTGAACAGATTTCCTCTGCGTAATACGTTTAGTTTTACTGTTCTTTCTTTACTACTGATTTCATTCCAGTCCGCTGACACTGTCAGAACAAACATGTCAAATACCACTGTGCCTATGGTGCACTTTTCACAGAAGACATTTTTACAGGGAAAAGCCAGGTGTTATTCATCAGTCTTTTCTGATTAATTGCTCTAGAAAGCCATCACAGTGTAATCGAGAACCGGCATGCTCAACACAAGAACCCCAAGACTGTAACAGTAGGATTGAATTATATATTTATTTTTATACCTGGTCCTTTCTCACTGTTACCTGTTAAAATGTGTGACGTGAGGGCTATTCTTGTTTGTTACTCCACTTTTTCATAATGTGATGCCATATTAGCACTTAGAGTCATTTTTATCCAAAACATGCAGCATTTGTTTTTTATCAAATGAGCAATAGTAAAGGCTTAAAACAAGAAAAATAACACAATATTTAATATCTACTCTAGATTGATTTCTTAGTAGTAGTACTACAGAATTTTACCAGCAGATGGTGTTCAACTCCATGTAATAAGACACTAGATTTTTCTTTTCAAAATCAAACACAACTAGGTGTTAGGTAACATTTTAAAGATCCTTTAACTGTCATTTATTATCCAGGTTGAAAAGTACCAACAACAAGAATGTTTTAAAGCTACAAACATTATCTGTCTTTTGTATTAGTTACATCTATCATAACTTTGTGGGTATATTTAATAATTTCAACCTTCCCACACCAACCTAAATCCATATTTCTGTATTTTTTTTCCACAAGGCTCTATAATCCCAGTCAGTTTCTACTGCCATATGTACAGTAATTTTCAGATTAACATTAGGGTTTTTACTCCCACCACCAGCTCTGTTACTCAGGCTCATATGCCAGGAGGGTGAATGTGAGCTATAACATTACATGCTGCAGTGGACAAGTGAATGCTTTAGCACCCCTACAATTCCCCAGCTGCTTATTAATTAGCAAGCTGTGGGTTGGTGGGAATTATCAGCAAGAAAAAGGATACTGCAAGCTAGCAAGCTATGCTAGTGTTAGTCAGGGAAGTGCCTTGTTCAGTGTGTGTCTCGTTTTGTTTGCTCAGTGTGCCAAATGCCATTTAACCAGGCTGGCCGCTAAGCAGACGGCATGCACTGACAAGTGGAAGTGAGTTGGCTAATCATACAGCAGTGTTGTTGTGAGGTATTTAAAATGTGCTGTCTGTTTACTGAGCTGTCTGGTTTCAAATTGTGAATACATGTATAATTATTTTTGCTTTTATTCTGCTGGGCGTATTTCACATGCAGATGAGCAAAGACCCTGAAATGTAAATGATAAATTCCATCAGTGATTTTCAGCCGTATTTTCATGTATTAGTCATGGTGCTGGCATGTGTAAAACGCCCACAACACTGTGCCAGTGTACTCTGTAGCAGCCTGGTTTACGTCCACCATCCACTGACGTCTCAAGGACTACAGGGGCGGTTTGAGTTTCATTTTCATTCCGCCTGGTGGTATCACAGAGCAGTTTGATGGTCAGACAACTTCTCTGCTTATCTAGAGAAAATGATAGAATATTTGCAATTATATAACATGCTGTCAAAGTAGTGGATCCACAGCTGAGAAAATGCAATAAAGAGGAGATGAGGGCCATTCTGCCACTCAGTGGCACTATGAGCAGTGCTAAGTAAGCAATGATGATGAAGAGTTTTTCTCTTGAACTACTTATTCTGAGTAACTAAATCAACAAGATGACAATGAAGTGGTTTCTCACAAACACAGCTCAACACACAATGTTCTCAATGCTCAGCACACGCATGTCCGCATCACTTAATCATACATCCTGAAGCACGTCAAGCAATGTTAACGATTTTAAGTGCTTTCTTTTGTTTGTTTGTGTTTTATTATTATATGATGACTCACAACTGACTTCTCACTAAAGTGTGAGGCATGCTGGTACATGTAGGCAGTGTGAGACAGACTGAGCGGGAGAACAAATAATTCTCTGCTAGCATAGCAAATTATAGTGTGCATTTGCAATTGTACTGTACCCTTGGTAGACTACTAAGACCAGTGGTACAGTGTGTCCCCATAATTAGCAGCAATAATTTTTTTTTTCACTGTCAATTTAAAGGCCATGAAACTCATTTTCACAATAAGCTTACTTACTAGCAATGGTGACCTACATGAACAGCCAATACAGAGTAGTGGTTTTTTTTTTTTTAAAGGAATTTCTATATTGGTGTTTAAGTACAGGGTTCTTCTGACTAGTGTAAAGTGGCTGGGGATGAACTGGAAGATGGTGAGATTAAAGGAGACCTGTTATGCTCATTTCTAGCTCTTTCTTTAGATCTTTATTGTTGGACTCTGCTAAAGTAGATTTGCATGTGTAGCAGTTCAAATTAATCCTATTTAGCTTATACCGGACCTTGCTGAACCCAGTCAGTTCAGCCACTGTCTAAAACAAGCCCTTTAGGGGCAACACTCCCCTAAAGCCAGCTTTGTTCTGATTGGCTGACCCTCGTAAAAAGAGAAGGTTTGCAGAGCAGGTGGGAGGACTTTCTGTGCTCACAGCCAGAGCTGTGTGCCTGAGATGAACATATTAAGGATGTCTGCTCTCACTGACATCATACAGAGCTAAGAGTAGAAAAAAACTGTCTAAACCCGAGTCTTTACAGTCTGAGGCTGGAGCTTTTGGCTCACAAGGATTACTTATAATCCCTAAGCATGTGATGTGTATTGCTTATGTAATTACATACCCTGACCTCATTATTTGAAACTTTGGCCATATTCAATATGAGCATCCATCATTGTCCCTGTATACATAAGGAAACAAGCAAAATGTATACTAGGTCCACTTTAAGCACAGTTGTGCACCAATCAGAATTTAGAAATCTGACTCAAACTAAGTAAAATATGAGTTGAAAGTTATGTTTGACAGATGCTGTACATCTGAAATGCGATCACCACAGTCCTAACAAAGAAGACTGGCTGAGCTTTTAAGTTTTAAACTATTAATACAAATATTTTACTCCTCCAAATTTAAGTTAAACAATAAGTAATGACTAAAGGTTTTAGGTATGAGAAACACTGAAGATTTAAATCTTGAGTTTCGTCGCCATTATGCAATTCTTTGCCACAGTAAACACCTTTTTCAAATCATTATTCACAAGTCTTTAATTTGCCTTTTTCAAAATGTCACAAGCAGCAAAGAAATGAAGTACACTGTGTTTCACAAAGCCAGTAGCTTTTGACCAAATATAGATTTTTGTAATAAAACCAGGTAGAAATAAATGTGCTTCTTGAGAGTGCAGAAATATATACTTAGGCTTCCATTTTAACCTATGTTGAAGCTTGAAAGGTGTAAAGCACCTACACTATCTTACAAACTCTAAAGCTTGCTTCCATGTACCTACACAGACCATGCAAAAACAATCTGGGTGTGACAGTTTCCATCAGAAGCAAATGTTGCATACATCAGCCAAACCGCTGAACCGCTGAAATCCCAGAATCCAAACTGCAGCCTGCTTCCCGAGGAACACAAACGGTGCATTGTGCACATCAACTGCAGTACAGACAGTTTACTATCTGTAAGGGAAGTTGCAGTAAAAGTGAGAGCAGCCAGGCCCAGCAGTCACAATGATGCTCATAAATAATACCACAACAGTGACACTTCCCTGAGTGAGCTTTAAGCCACCTGTAGGTGTCTCCTGTCCTTGACGACTGGGGTCTCGGTTTTCAAATCAGCTGAATATTTTTGGACAGAGAAAATGAGATTTGGCAAGAGAAAAGCCAACAAAGCTAGTTATACATTTCATATTGGAATATGACTAAAAAACAAAGCCTACATCGTTTAACTGACATTAATGTTTAAAAGAACATCTTTATAGATTCTTGAATAGGAAATATTTGATATTCCAATAAGAAATACAATTTCTTTTCATGTATATTATTACCTGGCTAACAAAAAAAAAATACTCCAGCAAACTGCATAAACTATACACTGTAACTTGAATAAGGATGATCTCATGAAAATATTCCATTGCCCTCTAACTAGAAGTAGATCTGGCGCCTGTCCAAACAGCAGCCCCATGATCTGGATGTTCTGCTTGGGTTTAGCCTGTTTAGATGACCAGTGCTTGTCCTTGGCCTACTTTTTGGTCAGAGGCATACCACAGATCCAGAAGACTTTAAGCAGAGCAGCACAGCAGGATGGAGACGACATATTTATGGGTGAGTGCTTTTTCAAGTCTTATTAAAGGACTATTATAATGGAGGTTTGTGGATGTACATCAGTGGAAATGCTCTCAGTATTCAACTTGTCCATGGGGAGAGGTTTTTCTCTTTGCTACTTCTAGCATGATATATTTTTAACAACATGTGCATGTGTAAGTGTGTTTGCCTTTGTGCATGTGTGGGTGTTGCACAGGCAATGAAAGGCTTTTTTTGTTTGTTTTAAGATATATAGTTTCCCCTCATTTACATAATGAGCATGAATATTATGCTGTTTTTCTGTGACCAATTTTTGCTCTGTCTAAGCCCACACTTTTCATTATCTGTACCAGAAGAATCATAACTTTGAGAATGTGAGAGTACTCAAGTTTTGGCAAAGGAAATGTGAGCGGAGAGCTGTTAGCTCACTCTAGAGCAGAATTATATAATCTTGTATACAGGTCAGCCATATTAGGATCATCTTCTGAGAGCAAACGTCTGTAGAGTATATGGATCATAACTCAATCCATCCCTTTCATATGCATAAAAGCTCATATGTGCCACTTATGACTGAAAAGATATACATTAATCACTGTCACAGTAAACAGATCACCTCCTGCACATGCTGCTACACCCTTACATTAATTACTAATGCATTCATACACACACATGCACACGATGTGTTCCCATTTCCCCACTGAAATATTAACACAGATATAAAATGTTTTTGACTCCACTTCTGAAATTCTCAGCAGATGTGTTCACCTCCATACAGGGAGCTCACATGAGATATATATTTTACATTTTGCTTTGTGTATATGAGAGACGTCTCTGTTTATACACTCATAGTAGAAGAGGAAGCTGTCAATTCTGTCAGCAATCAAGGCAGAGGAGACAACAAGTGCTGCCATAGATGTGCACAATTAAATGAAAAACAGAAACCTAACATCATCACAGATGTGATAAGTGGAAACAATTATCTGTGACATTTGCAGGTGATTTGTAAACCCATTTCTGCTGGCACTTAGTCAAGAATAGTTTCGTACAAGAGAGCACAGGAGTGTGCTGCAATACACAATAATGCAATACTGCAGAGTGAAGAAAGGATTACAGTAGAGTTAATTGATTTTGTTAGATTTAATGAAGCTAAAATTGATATCACTTGATTGACACCCAGAAAATTAATTAAAAGTAAGTTGAAAAGACAGATTCACACTTTTTACGTCCCATAAATCCAACATGTACATTGAAACAGGTTTTTTTTGGTAGTTTGTTTTTTGGATTTGTTTATTTGATTTTATCTTTAAATTTCTAGTCCATCTCTCTATATCAGCCAAGAAGAGATTCTTGAAAAGTGTACTTGTATGTGATGGGTGACAAAATCCACCTTAGTCTGTGTGAAAGCCTGTAACACCAAGTGCTTTTACACTTGGAAAAGGAGCATTTTTACAAGTGCAAAAAGACTTTTTACACCTTGTTCTGTGTTAAAAGTCTGTATCTTCCTTTTCTTATTTGTACAAATCTCTTCTATGTGCTTCTGTCCCCCACTGCAGTTCAGAAGAGAAATACTGTCTGGGGGAGCACAAAGAAGGGAGATAATTTGATAAACTCAGACTGCTGAAGCCTCATAATAACTTTGGAATAGAAGTTAATTTCTTCACCAAACATGGACTGCAGATTTTGTTCCTTTTGTTCACTTCCACTGAAAGCATGTTAGCAGATTCACCAATGCATATTTTATCTCTCTTGTATAATTAAAAAATGTAATTATTTTTGGTTTAACTGTCTGACAAGATACAAAAAATGATGGAGAATCTTGGATTTGTGATTGTAGTCTGACCAGTACTGGATTTCTATGGGAAATGCTGATATGGATGTTTTGAAGTCTAAAAATCTCATGTAATTTTTAACTGACCCATATTGATATTTTTTTATATATACAACAACACTGATGTACACTCGCTTCATTAGTTACACCTTGCTTGTGCCAGGTTGGACCCTCTTTTGCCTTCAGAACTGCCTTAATTCTTCATGGCATACATTCAACAAGGTGCTGGAAACATTCCTCAGACATTTTGGTCCATATTGACGTGATACACACACTTGCTGTCAGCTGCATATCCATCATGTGAATCTCCCATTTCACCACATCCCAAAGGTGCTCTATTGAACTGAGATCTGGTGACTATGAAGGCCATTTGAGTACAGTGAACTCACTGTCATGTTCAACAAACCAGTTTGAGGTGATCTGAGCTCTGTGACATGGTGCGTTATCCTGCTGGAAGCAGCCAAGATGGGTACACTGTGGTCATAAAGGGATGGACATGGTTAGCAACAACACGTACCCCCACCTTTCTGTTCATAAATGAAAACAGACAAAAGTAAGGAAAAGTAAGTCTTAAAATATTACTTTTTTAAAAAACTTGTTTTGCAGTGTTTTAGTCTTTAAATACATTATAAATAGAGTTGTCAGAATGCATCAAAGGCTAGTGGGAGTGAATAAATGTTATATGATGACAATTGAAATATTACTTCACTGTGCTTGAATCTCTGCTGGCTATCTCATTAAACCACTGTCACGTAAAGCTGCTGTTTGGCTTCTAATAAGTAAGGTTTGTAGTTCAGTATGAGTCAAAAGATGATGATCAGATGTTTGAGTGTAAACTAACAGATATTAAATAAAGTGGAGTGAGGTAACTAGGGTTGTCTGTCTGTCAAAGTATGACTACAAGTGTATTGATAACAGGAGGATGAGGCCATCTCTGGATATGGAATGTTTGAGTTTGTTGTATTGCACTGTACATTTCAATCAAAGCCTCTACTCTCACCCTGGGGAATAAACGTGTGCTCACCATTTTGAATTGCTTTACTGCTGCACCATTGCTCCAGCATTGTGGGGAGCTGGAAAGTGGGGATGAGGCTGGGTGAGGGGTGGATTTGTACAATTATAGAACTGATGATGTAAAGACACTAAACCACACATTCCCCCTTATATAACCCCAAGTGGTACAGTCCACAGTCTTAAAGGCAGAGTGTACTGAGAGGAGTGCATGGATTTTTAATCCATTTTGTTTAAACTAAACAAAATCTTTAACATGGTGATAAAACAGAATAGACATCAAATGATAATTCTGAAGGAGAGTGATTTAAGAAAGTTCAAAAAAGTCACACATGACGTGTCTATTTAGCACTATTTAACACTGAAATATTCCTAAAATTGCTGATTATTACTTATTGAAATCTTGCTGTCCTTTGGGGCTCTCTGTTTATGTTTCTATTTGCATAGCCACGTGCAGATTTTGATGCTCAGGTGTGCACATCCAATGCAGAGTTACTGACTCAGACCTCAGCCCTACAAGGGTGACCATATGACAGCAACAAGCCTCCCTATTGCCATGGCAACAACTGCACCATTGCTAAGGCAACAGCTGCAGAGTGCTACAACAAGCAAAAAAGCCTTCATGTGTTCTTAGTTTTTTCATTTTTTCATCCGGTTAATGCAAACTCCAGCTTCATGTGATCTGGTCTTCTTTGAGTTGCTCTCGCGGTGCTTCATGTTTTCTTTTTCTGTGATGCATATGTAATTCACACTCTCCTCCTCAACACATTTTCTTTCGGTCTAATTCCTGCTGTCTTCACACACACACGCTAACACACACACACACACACTCACGCACTCACCCACTCTCCCTCTCCTTTTCTCTCTCCTTCACTGTCCCCTCCCTCAGTTCTTCCTCTCCATCCTCTGCTGTTTCGCTGTCTTATTCTCCGTTTCTCTTTTTCCCTTTCTTTCCACAGTGTGACCCCCCTTCTTTTTTTGTTAATCCCACCACCTCTGCTTTCCATCTCCATCCTCCCCTTTCTCCATCTCTTTTTGTATTCATCCCATCTTTTCTCTTTCTTTTCCACCATTCCTTGGATATACTCTCACCTTTCCTTTTCTCTGCTCTCTCTCTCTCTAATACTAAATTCCAAGACCACCCTCTCTCCTCTCCTCTCTTTTTCCTTTTGCTCACTCTCTCTATTTCCCTGTGGCCCTCCCCCTCCCTTTTCATGTTTCCCCCCTCCCTCCATCCTCTCTTTCCCTCGCTGGTTCAGTTAGTCAAAGAAGAGATTCACGGAAGGAGAGAAAAGGGGGGAAAGGCAGGACGAGAGTGAGAGCGCAGGAGTGGGGCAGGCTGGGGAGAGGGGTGTGGGGTCTCAGCCCTCTGTCGTGGGGGGTTGGGGGGGTTGAGATACACCCCAATATTTGTTTTAAGTACCATGGACTGCCTCTGCATTGTGACTACAAAGGTAAGCCTATCTGTTGTTCATTACTCTAGCTCTATGTGTGCGTGAAAGAGAGTGAGAGGCACCACAACTGGAACCGAACAGAGAAGAAAGCAGCCAGCTTCCTTCTGCCATCTCTCAATTATAGAAATATGCTATCTACATGACATTTCTTCTGTTGTGCAAGGTTTCTATCTTTGTGTTCATTTTGAGGATTTGAACATTTCAGAAAAACCTCACTGTGAGCTGAGGTACCTGACTGAACACTCTTTGATATCTCCCTCTCTAGATGACCCTCTCTCCCACTCTCTCTGAATCTCCTACTCTGTGTCATGCTTTGTGAGTGTATAAACAGGGGCTGGCTGACCTGCGTGGATGTAGCAAAAGCGGCAGAGAACTGATCCTCGGGTTGCTTGTGTGGGGCTTTGTGTCATGCCCAAGCTGCAGAGCATGTCAGGCAGAGACCATTGGAGGGCACTATGCATGCTAATATACTCACATTTTCAACTGCTTTCTCTTAAACTCGACCGTAAGCACACATTAAGGTTACCCACCGTGCATCTGGAAACAAATTAATCTTACATAGGGTATAAGAGACGTGTTATATCACACACATGTGCTCATCGTCAGCACTCAGCCTGCTGCTCCAAAGAGCCAGTACTAGGCATGAGATTGGCCAATAAAAAGGAACATGAAATAGCTTTAAGTCTGTGGTCAGATCCTGTTTGTTCAGCTGTCCATACCCTCTTCAAGACCTTCAGAAAAATTCTGATGGACATACCTAACACACACATTCAAAAGCAGGTGAACAATGTATTATAGCAGCTGCACCTGAATGCAGTTTCTGGCAGGAAGTGATGACAAAAAAAAAGGGGGAAACAGAAATACACACAAACAGACACACAGCTGTGTGAAGGTGCTGATCATCTGAGATTTCCATTTGGACTTATTTTGTGGAGCAGGCGTGAGTGCAGCTGGTCCTTTCAGATGTATTACGTAAATTTGTGCTTAACTGTGGCACATTACATTCATTTGCTTATCAAGCTCTCAGTTTCCGTGGCAACAGAGATTATTGGTTAAACACAGATAAGTAGGTGCAGTTGGATGATGAGGGAGACGCACTGTGCGAGTGTACGACAAAGTACATCAAACACATTTTTGTTTGTTAAATAAAAACATTTCACACAATTTCAGGTCTTTCCCTAATGAGCTAACTTCCAAAGAGATAGCTGCATTTTAGTTCTGCAAAGCAATTTCTGTTACCTAACACCATGCAGTGTGACAAATTCACTGAGAGAGGAAAAAAGAAGAAACTTTCAAGGTATTTCTCTGTATTCCTGGAACACCTGTCCCTCATGCATCTTATTTGCCTTGAGTGTGACTCATTGAGCTTAGGAAAAGAAGAAAAATAAGACTATAGGTAAAAGACCATAGCTGGTAACAGTGGATTTTTCACCCAACTGGTTCCAGGATCCTGCATCGCTTTCAAAGTGCGAAAAGACTTACTGTAAAGCTGGCAAAGAAAACCCAAGTATTGCCAAGAACTTGTGAGACAGATGGTCGGTTTATAAAAGGGAAAGTGAGTGCACATAAGTGTGTAAAGTTATTCACTGACTGGCAAAGCCAATGAAATGACCATTCTTGCTGCGTCTACATATAATGGAACACGCTATGGTGACCTTTTAACCAAGCAAAATGAGCTAAATCTTTGTCATTCAGCATTGTTCAGTAAACACGAACAAGATATTCACAAGAGATTTGGAGATTCGCTTGTCTTTCCACAGTGCAAGTTAACTCGGATATGCCATAAACTTGGTGTATTCCTTTAAATGTGTGTTATTAAACTTTAATGGAGGCTGGCTGCATTGCAGGTGAGGAGTGTGGCTTGCCATCATGTAGCAGATGATGGGTGAGCAGCTCCCTGAGCGAGCTGTTCCATGACGCCCACATACTGTATAACAGGTTATGTGAACAATGCTGCCTTCCCATGCAGGTCTGTGCACAAAGTTTTGGTGTGTGGGTGAAGCCACAGTCAGCCAGTGAGTGACAAATATCTGATAACACTGTACAGAGCACACCAAGTTGAAACGAAGCACTATTGTGCTTCGCTCTTTGACATTTAAAAGGCATTCCCACTGAGCCACTGTGTTGAATATTTTGGTGAGAAAGTCACCCTGAATTTCTCCCTAAGATGTTGTGAAAAGATGTCTTTGAGCCACAGAGGCACAATTAGGAAATTAGGAAAGCCCATTTTGGATAAAAGATTGGCTTTTCATCCTTGAGGTAAAATTGCAAAAGTGTTTCCTTTTCTTTCTTTTGTAATGCTTATAATGCTAATCTTTTTATATATCTGCCTGCCCTGATAAGTTCAACATTTGGCTTGGATAAAATTTGAAGTGATAGTAATTCATTTGTAATCTTATTATTTACAATTTATAAAACAAATGACCTGGAAACACTCAGCGTTTCAATCGATTCTCCTGAGCGAATTGGACTTTTTAACAGCTTATGTAATTTTCTGTTTCTTCCCACACTAAAATCTCTGGAAAAAAGCAATAAATTGCAACATATGATGCCAATGAATCACACACACAAGTGTCATTACATAACATTTAGAACTAGAATATTAGGGCATATCAGCTTGAGGAGACGTCACAAGATTTATATTTAGTTGCAAGCCTGACAATACCTTTGACTCTCCCTCCCTGTATGGCACTGAGTCAGAGAAGGATGGGTTGATAATTTGAGAGGCGAGAACAAAGATGGTGAACACAGTGAAAGGGATTTAAGCTCTAAAAGCAACTAATCTTAATTCTATCTTTGAGAAAATTACTGCAATAAATTCAAGTTCTCCTGTGTGGAAAGGAGGACATATAGTGCATTTCTGTTGCCTCTTTCTGCTTTAGCTCCTCTTAGCTAGTCTCTTTTGATGATCACTCCTTTCCCTGTTGTCACCCTCATTCCACTTCTCTGCTTAACTTCCATTTCCACATTTTATTTTATTTTTTTTGTGGTCCTTTTTGCTTCCTTCACCTCTGTAATCCCTCACTCGGTCCTCTCTTCCAACCTCCTCTTTCCTTTATC
>VUQI01017942.1:2919-15767 GCA_015106735.1 Paratilapia polleni | reverse complement strand
TCCATCCAAGCCTTACATCACCAAGCGCAATGCAAAGCGTCGGATGCAGTGGTGTAAAGCACGCCGCCACTGGACTCTAGAGCAGTGGAGACGTGTTCTCTGGAGTGACGAATCACGCCTCTCCGTCTGGGTTTGGCGGTTTCCAGGAGAACAGTACTTGTCTGACTGTATGGCCCCTTCCTGTTCCAACATGACTGCGCACCAGTGCACAAAGCAAGGTACATAAAGACATGGATGAGTGAGTTTGGTGTGGAAGAACTTGACTGGCCTGCACAGAGTCCTGACCTCAACCCGATAGAATACCTTTGGGATGAATTAGAGCGGAGACTGTGAGCCAGGCCTTCTCGTCCAACTTCAGTGTCTGACCTCACAAATGTGCTTCTGGAAGAATGGTCAAAAATTCCCATAAACACACTCCTAAACCTTGTGGAAAGCCTTCCCAGAAGAGTTGAAGCTGTTATAGCTGCAAAGGGTGGGCCGACATCATAAAAAAACCCTATGGATTAAGAATGGGATGTCACTCAAGTTCATATGCGTGTGAAGGCAGACGAGCAAATACTTTTGGCAATATAGTGTTTCTGTGTAAGTGCAATACATCCATACAGTGTAAGGTGCTAACTAAGGTTCCTAGTGATATCTGACAGCTTATCACTCCACCCAGCATGGTGGTGGCATAAGGGAACTTCACAAACCGACATAATGACTATGTCCATCTTTTATATACAGTCTATGCTCCTATCGTTTTGTGTCACTGACGGCTACAGGGCAATGCAAAAGGTGTTTTAATCTCTAAAACGCAGCAGATTGAACACAAAAAAAGAGTTTAGAGTTTGCAGGTGAAATCAGATTAAGACAATATATGTATTATATGAAAAGTCTAAAACTCAGATAATGTGCATTATATGGGTGGTTTTTATGTCTCTGTAGCAACACAGGCAAACTACCATAAAATTCTGATTCTTAAACAGTCAAATTCTGATTGGTCCAAGGGAATGAGTGACATCACCTTCTTCCAGGCGATCTCTTGGTCTCTATTGTGAAATAAGATACATTTTTAAAGACCTATGGAAGTCTTGAGTTAGGCTTACTTTGTCTATATTTGGCAAATAACAGTGTACACGTGTGAGAACACATTGCTTATAATCCGAAGCTGATTAAGAAAACTTTTCTTTCCAAGGTGGTGAGGAAGTTCTAAAAAAGTACTAAGGCGCTAATATCTTTTAGAAGTCAAAGCCTTTCTCCAACACTCCAGAAACACACACTTTCAAGTATTTGAAAGTGTGACAAAACTCAATTAACTACAGCTATAGCAGCCATACATCACAAAATAGTTCTGGGCAGAAAAAGCAACCACATGCTCAGTGGGCGATAAGCAGGCACAGTTACAGGTGCCCCTTTCAGTGTAAAGTAAAGAGCATCTTGTAGGATGTAAGGATTTATGAGTCGAGATTTTAACTATTCGTGTTCTGTAAGAAACGAAGGCTCACAAGGCAGTCTTTGTACAAAAACCCAATCATTTAACTTTATTAACATCAATGTTTTTTCTTTATCATCAACAGTTTCTTTTGAAATTCCAGTTCTTTATCAACAAATAGAAAACAGACTGTGTGTACAACAGATCGAACCCCTACAGCACTAAGCATTCACAAGGTAAAAATGAACATTTTTGTTTTTTGCCAGCGTTTTCAAGTCCCCCCTCCCCTCCCATTCCTCCCACCACCACCACCTCCACCACAACGCTTAGGCCTTGCGGATCAGAAGCTCCCCTCCTGCAGTTTGTGTGGGAGAAGCCGTGTGCTTGAGCAGTGCGATGGCCAGTGCTGGGTGAGGAGTTGTCCATTTGATGGGTGTGGTGGGGGGGGTTGTGCTGTTTTTCCTCATTCGGGCGAACAACCGGCTGTCGAAGTTACTATGGTAGTACAGTAGATACAACGGTGTTTCCATTAACACACACGCTAGGACAGCAGGCTCTCTGCAGTGTCTCTAGGTAGATCAGCAGAATTTATCCTTTTTAACAATATATTTTTGAAGCTGTGTATATATCTATGTGTAATTGTACATATATATAATCAATCATAATTATATATATATATATATATATATATATATATTTATAGTTCTATTTCTGTATAAAATAATATCAGTCCAAAGGGCTGAGTCTTTTTCCCTCTGGTAGGAATGGTTGATTCTGTACAGGTACCAACGTCGATGGCTCTACTCCTCAGCCCATATGAACCACTTCCACTCCCTTCAGGTCTGTGCGGTTCCACTCCAGCAAACCGATCAGGCTAATGGCGAGTGAGGAGATGGGAGGGACTTGAAGAGCATCTATATTCAGAGAGTGGGAGTTTCTTTTCTGTCACCTACCCTTTGGGTATAAAAGTCTGTTTTCCTCAGGCAAGTTCTCCTCTGTGGAGTATGAAGGCCTCAATGCCATAGGCTTCTGATGAAAAACAAAACAAACAAAAAAAAAAAAAGGAAAAAAAACATACAAATAATGTGCTTTCCATTTCTGTACAACTCTGATTTAGTCTCTTGTTAGATATTTCACTTGTGTTTTAGCTAGCTACCACGTTTACAAGACAACTACAGCAAGTCGGTGCTCCGAAATCAATTTTCTCAAAGTTGATTTTTTTTTCTTACGCTGGAAATGGCAAATGAAAAGGCAAAATTTGAGTTATTGAACTGAGTAAGACCAAAAACAATGTTTATGACACATAAAATGAATAAAAACCAACAATGTGATATGACAAAAGAAATCTGGCAGCAGCTCAGAGAACAGTGGTCCTCCTGTATTAGTATCTAGGAACATGTTGAAAACACATGTCCCCTGTGCTAAAGTACCCTATAAATGATTATGAAAATAATGCATACCCGAGGCTGCTGGGCAGTTTAAGACAGAAGAAATGCCTGATTAAAACAATTATTAAAAAACAACCAAAAAATGTATACTAAACAATAACATTTGACAAAATGAGTCATAAGATTGACAATAAAAACAACAAAAAAAAACCCCATAGAAAATGCTCCCTTAGTGCTACCAGTAGCCTTTGACAATCAGGGCGGTTTGGCTTCGACGGAGCAGAGAGGCGAGCTGCCGGTCTGCGCTGTCGCGTCTGTACAAGAGTTGTCATCATTGTCAATAGTCACTGTAATGTTTTGTTATTATTTTTAAAGCAAAATCTCAGGTGGTGGGTTAACTCGGCATATATCTCTGTGATTGGTTAAAAACCGTCAACGGGTCTGAAAGCTCATCCCTTTCTCCACCCCTCCGGTAGCTGCGAGGGGTCGGGTTTTATGGGGGTCAAGTGAGTGGATGGCGGCTGAGATGGGACACTTGGCACACTCCTGAGAGGTCTGATCAGGGAAGCTGCTCGGTGGGAGTGGTTACGTTGCATAGTGGTCAAAGCTCCCCAGGTACTCCAGTGCTGCCCTGTAGCACAACTGGTACTGGTCCTGCAGAGAAGAAGGAAGAAGACAGTGAGAAAGTCTTCATCACGCTTCCTAGTGTAACTGTTACTGTGATTGGTCCAGCTAATAAAACATTTACATGTAGTGAGTGTTCCCATTATTAACTTGGTGTAAATCTGTACTTAAAGAGCATTTTTCTAAAGTGCTTCACAAAAGCAACAAAGCATCATAAGGCAGATCGTAAAATCTAGTAAAGAAATGAAAGCAGTACAGTGACTCTTACTCTTAAAACTAACTGTAGTACTTTTGAGCATTCACACTGGAGGCACTACAATCTTTTCCTTTTCTTTTTATATCTTAAAAGGTTTATGAACTCATTTAAATTCACACCATGTCAGTCTTTTTTTCCTAATATGCTTTGTTATATAATGTGTTTATGATTTCTTAATTTGAGGGGAATCTGACGCACAGCCGCTTTGATAGCATTAGATGAGTTTGCCGTGGGATTTCTTAAGCCCCCCCCAAAACCTCTATTAAAGAAGGATTTGCCACTAAGTCTTTGCTTTTACGGCGCCCTCCTGAAAAAGGACACTTTAGATTGCATCAAGTTTAAATCACAGAACTATACAACACTGACTTCCAAACGCCATCCTGTCACTGTGGGATTTTAAGTGTGAACAATACCCTCATCAGTACATCGCCCTTACCTCGGTCTGCACCATGGCAGGCCGCTGGGTGCGAAGCGTCTTTACTGTCTGGAAGAGGTCGACCACACCTTCATACCTCATCCTCTCTAGCACAATGCTGAGGGTGATGAAGACTCCGGTCCTTCCCACCCCGGCACTAAGAAACACACACACACACACACACACACACACACACACACAGACAAATGTATTCCCACATCTCCAATCTAAATATTCAGATATTCACAATATTACGCTTTTTTAATATCTTAAAAAGTCTGGTCCTCCTCACCTGCAGTGTACAGTGATTGGTCCATCCTGTCCAAACTGTTCCTTGGTTTTGTGCACTTGTCCAATGAAATCTATGAAGCCTTCTCCAGTTTTTGGCACTCCTTGCTCTGGCCAGTCGGTGAACTGGAACTGGCGGATGGTTCTGGACTGTCCATCCTGAGGGGCGGCAGATATGGAGTTTCAGTACATTTAAGAGAGCCAGTCCAGATGCCACTCTGCTGTACTCTGCAGAGAGTGCTTCACAGATCTCTCTGTGCTTTGAACTCAACAAAAAAGAAAAACAACACAGCAGAGGGTTTCATGTTGAGGTTTATGAGTACCCTGTTGGCTGTCACTGCAGCCGTCTGATGATCAAATATCCACCTGAGACAAAATATGAATAAAGCTGACCACCTGGATCGGAGTAACCAAGACTCACATTTGCGGCACTCTAGTGTCAGCATATGTGGAGTAAACGAGCGTATTTCTAAACATATAATTTGTTCAACCTTTAGTTATACGGGATGGCCCAATGAGAGCAGTTCGCTCCCTTTTGCACGGCCGCCTGGTGCAGACAGGACCATAAAATGCGGCTCACAAAGCAAAGACATACATATAGACAAATATTCAGGTCTGCAAACTGCAGAGAGGAACATATATTTATACACACACACACCCATATAAAAGAAAGAGTGGATGTGGGATTAGAGTGTTGCTGTGCTGGGAGCCTTCAGATGACAGTAAAGTATATTTATAGCTCATTGAAACTACTGCATCACAGGGAGTTGCAGTACTGGCCCTCAGGGATTGAAGGCTATGCTTTTCATGTATTTTCACAGTGATCGCGAAACACACATGCACCAATACACACACACAGACACACACACACATTCCATAGAGCAAGCATGCTGTTACTAAATCCGGGGTGAAAATGTTTGATGGCGCATTCACTTGATGTCAGCCTGTCAGGAAAAATAACACAGAGCGCGTTCTGATCATCTCTACCTTGAAATTACAGTCGGTATAATTCTTAACACTTAGCGTGACTGTCAGCATTCGTATGAAAACCTAAAATTAAGATGGATTTTGGTCGGACGGCTGTATTTGTGGAAATTGCCAATGAACCTTCCCACCTCCACAACCTTAAAGACACGTACATAGACATACTCGAGTCCACGCACAAGGGCAGACCTGCAGAATTTCACACACCGAGCGAACTCACCCTGGCATCTGTGACTTTGAACTCTCTGAGGATGTACTGAGGCATGTTGTACTCAGCCATTGGATCCACCACAAAGTACTGGTACCTGGCTGAACGCTCTGCTGGCCAGTACTGATGGCACTTCTCCTACAAGAGAAAAGAAAGGAAGAAACTTTCAGCACTTCAGTTTGAAAAAAAACTTCTCTCTGCAAACATATTAGGGAAAAATATCCCTGCTTGGAGTGCAAGCGCAGGGTTTTTAGGACGGGTTACTGTACGTTATTAGTCATTTTGAGTCATGAGAATGTCTCTGCTTACAAAAGAAAATCCTGATAGACTAATCTGTGGTTTTGAAATATTGCCTGATTCATCTTAGGTGGCAAAATATTTACATAATTTGTTTGTGTTCTTAACTACAGCGATGATGTGCACGAGAGCTTTTTTCATCAGCTGTGATTATGGCTGAGAGGGTGATAAAAGCTGTAAAATGCAGTTGAGTGCTGTCAGAATCACCTGCATAATCACAGAACAGCTCACAGTAAGATATTATGGATTTAATCAAATTGGTGCCAAGATGAGTGCCCCATTTTTTTTTTTTTCCTTAAAGGAGTATGACAATTTGAGATTTATTCGCTATTTGGCTGAAAAATTTGACAATCAACATCATTCTTATGCTATGCCTGTCCCTTAAAATCTGGAGCCAACAGCTGGTCATTTTATGACTGAAAAGAACTAACTTCAGACTATCACAAGGTTAAAAAACACTGTCTAACACTACCTCTTTCTGGGGGTGGCTAAAGAGAGGTATGACACGATAGAGCCCGGCTTGCAGTTTGCCCTTTTATCCACAGTCTGTGCTTCACAGACGTATAATTCCCTCAGCAAAAAACAGAAGATGTGTAATTTTCAAAAATGTTCATCCCAAAACTAAAATCTAAGTCTCAAAAGTAGCGATTGGTAACCCATAAAAGAAGAATTTACTGCTTTGATACTGTATGGAAATGCTTGGAATGCGATAAATCTGATATAGTAGCATGCTATTTTTAACCCATGGTGATAAGGAAGTTCATTTTCAACTACAATTACTATTCAGGCTTGGAATGAGTTAATATTTGAGTTTAGCTGAACTGAGTCAGAGTATAAAGACTGTTATCATCTCCTGAAATGCTCTAATGACCTCACAGTTGCTGCATCTATTCATGTTTCGGTACGCGTTCGTGTATTACCCGTCCCATCTCTCGTAGCTTGGTGAGCATGACAACAATGGTGGAGTTGTGCTCCCACAGCATCCTCCAGAAGTCTTCAGTGGTTTCAGCCAGCGGTCCCTGTGTGGCCAGGTAGGCTTTCTGCTGTCTGAAGACGCAAATTAACACAGAAGAGGCAAAGAGTAAAGATCACACATAATAATTATAAACTTTATGGTGCTTTTATAACTGGCATTAAGAAGCACATCCCAAAGCAATAACCAGAAAGGATTAAATGATTAAAGGAGAGCTGTGGCTGTGGAGTGGTTAGCAAAGGAATTATTCACAATGTGCACACCAAAAGTTTAAGTCTCCCTTGAATATTCAGACACGAACTTATTCAAATCAAATTTAAAGGGCAAACAAACTGAATATCTGTATATACATTTACAGTACATACAAAAAAAAAGCACACAGTAATATGATATTTAGTAGAGGTAAACAAAAGCAGCTCAAAACTATTCAGGTGAGTTTTTCAGATCCTCTTCTCAGTATGTGTATGTACTGAAAGTGTGACAATGGCAACGAGACATTTCCTGCACATTTACTGTACATGGTAAATAACTGATGGCAACTATTCTCATTCTTGAGTAATTGAAGCCTATAGCCTCTGTCCTCCTCCTTCCTCTTTGGTGCACAGAATTAGAGAGAGAGGGAGAGAGAGAGAGCACTTGATATGCTCACAAAACTTGAGATGAGCTCATCCACTGAGGTGCCAGAGCTGTGCTGGTGTCCTACGTGACTTTTGTCCAGCTGAGCAGTTTTATTGGTCAAACAGCAGGTGGCAGCAGTGTGCTGATAAACAGAGAGGGAGAGCTGAGTAATCCAACGCCCAAACACAAGCATAACTATGTGCGCACAAACACACACACTCACATGTTTGCAGCACATGTAAACTGGCATCCAGGTGTAGGCATTTATGGGTGCAGTAGTTTTGCAAGTATATTCAGACACACTCCTCCTCGCACACACACGCTGAGCCATGGCTGAACAGCTAATGAAGGTGCTGCAGGCAAAGCACTAATGTGGAACTGGGAGATTAGAATATGCTCTGGGCCTCGCTCACACAAATACAGAAACAACAGAGGAGATGACATACAAAGAGGGGGAGGCAACGGAGTAAGGAATCAAAAATGCAGGAATAAAAAGATGAAAACGGAGAAAGAAAAGGCAAACTATAGAGCAGAGATGTGCAAAGTACTGAGAGGATGTAGAGGGGAGATGAAAGAGTGAGCACTGCTCTCTCCAGCTGGTCATCAGAGTGCAATGTAGGACTCACTGCCGAGGACGAGAAGAGAGGAGGGAATAGAACAGAAGAGGAGAGGAGGTAGGGGGAGAGGAAAAGGAAGAAAGTGAGAAAGCAGGAAAAGGGAATTTGAGAGCAGCAGGGGAAGAGAGGGAAGGAAAGAAAAGCAAAGCTAAGCAGGGGATGAATGCTAAAAATTTAAATTGATAGGGTGGACCCCTCTAACCTCCCCATAAAATGGCCCCTAGCCAAAACAAAAACAATTCTAAGCGTATCACACAATACCAACTTCTCTGCACAGTGTCCCAATGAGCGCACAGCCAAACAGCACAAAGCACTCTCTGCATCATCCCATATGACTGCAGTGCTTGAGGACATAGTGTTTCATTTCGACCTCATTACAATGCTAAAACTCCTGCATCGGAGCATATCCAGGGCTTGCGCCCCTGATAGCATAGCTGGAATCAATGGTTCGCCTCTCATTAGCTTAGCATATTATTGGCTTTTCTTGAAGGCGCTGGGGTGAAGGGCACTGGAGGCCCCTGTTTAGTTTTTATTTATGCCCGCGTTTAAAAGCGGCTTAATTACACAGTGCCGCTGGTGCACACAACAGGTCCCTACCCGGATGTCTGTCTCTGCCATGATGTTTGGATGGAAAAATTAAGATGGCGAGTGGGAGAAGAGGGTGGGAGGAGAGAGACAGAGAGAGGGGAAAGAAGTGCAAAGGAGACAGATTAGGGAGGAGAACAGAGAGAGACACAGATAGAAAGGGGTAAAAATAAAGAAGGAGAAAGACAGAAAGAAGCAGGGAACATAGAGGATAGAAGAAAAAGGCAGGGAGGGTTTTAGAAAACACACTTCATTACAATACTCTCTTGCTGCAATTATGCCATTTACACTGCAACAATGGAAGGTCTGCCTCTGTGGAGCACCCTCTCATTAACAACAGGACTGAAGATAGAGGGGGGATTTGGGAGGTGGGAGTTGAGGTGTTGTCTCTGTCACAGCCCAGTACGAAGCAGAACCCCATATGCACTAAATGACATTTCATGCTCACTAAATCTATCCCTTTACTTAAACCATACAAGAGCCATCTCTGTCTGTCACTGCCCATGCTTGTATAGATATAAAACAGAGAGGCACCTTTTCATCTTCCTCCCTCTAGGAAGCAATTTGGACTCACGGAGCTCATGAGGACAGTAGCAGCAGCCTCAATATAAAGGCAGCAGTGGCTTAGTGAATGAAAGTCACATTGACATAGCCAGAAGTAATTCTTACAACTGAAACTGCCCACTGCTGCCTCATCTTCCAATCCCCTCTCATACATTTTTATCCACTCCATTGTGCATACCTTTAGTATTCTTTACACCTGTAACAATCACTGATGCCAAAAAAAAAAAACAGCTGCAGGCCTGGTACATGCAGTACAGTCAAACAAAAATCAGGATGGTGATGCAATTTTTGCTGTTTTAGGGTTGGAACTCCAGGACACTGAATCTGAAGTGACTGCAGAAATATGTTTACATCCACAACAGACGAACTGTATGGGAATGAAAATGTCTAAGTTAGGAGACAGAGGGTAATTGGAAAGGTTAACCAAAAAAGTAATTATTGTTTTTAATATTTGGTTGCAAGTCCTGCTCTGTCAATGCCTGCCTGAGTTCTAGTACTCATTAACATCAGCAGACACTTCCCTGGTGATGCTCTGCCAGCCCTGTACAGCATTCATCTTCATTTTCTGCCTTCAGTCTGACCCTGTGTATAAAACAGGTCTAAAAGCCTTTTACTGTTACCACAAATTAGATGTGAACACCCTCAAACAACCACAAATGATTAGCTTGGTGTTATTCTGTATTCTCCTAATGTTGAATCCAATGAAAGAAACAAAACCAGCAATTTATTAATTGTACTAACCAGTTTTGCATCTGTTGCTAAAGCCTGATACAGCTTATTTTTTTATGCGTTAGATAATTTGTTATTACCCAAAAACTGTTAAAAACACATCAAGTGTTGACATGTTTCTTAATTACTATGAGTATTCAAATTGTAGTTTATTTAGAGTCAATCCCACATACAGAGTCTGTCCAAACTAGCAGTATGAGCAAGCAGTGAAATGCCTACACATGGCCTGCCTACTACAGCCAACAACAGGACTGGTGAGGTGCGGTTGACAGTGGTGAATTGTGGGAAACACCCAGAAAAATGATTTGAAGTAGGATTAGGAAAAGTGCGACCAGCACTGGGCATATTTGTCTACTCCTGGGTAGTGTGTGGATTTGGGGATACCCATACTATCTGGAAATATTCAACAAATTCTCCATTTAATTCAATTCAATTCAATTTTATTTATATAGCGCCAAATCACAACAACAGTCACCTCAAGGCGCTTTATATATAAGTTTAAAGACCCTACGATATTAGACAGAAAACCCCAACAATCAGACGACCCCCTATGAGCAAGCACTTGGCAACAGTGGGAAGGAAAAACTCCCTTTTAACAGGAAGAAACCTCCGGCAGAACCAGGCTCAGGGAGGGGCAGCCGTTGGTCGCGGCAGATGGCCATTTACTCCTGTTATGTTTGTTTAAAATTACAGTGCCTTGAAACTATTTGAAACAATAGCTATAACTTGTTTTTTAAGGCTTGCACATTTGTTTTTTTAGAATTTGTTTTTGCAGTAGGAACAAACAGGCCTGGAAATGAGAGTCAAAGATAGTGCAGTCTTTGTAGTGAAGCTCGTGCATGAGTGGGAAACTAATGCTTAGGCGGTTTGGATTTGTTGACAAAAAAATACAGTTTTAACGCCACACTTGTCTTTGACAGCAAGCTCAAGCTCAGCTCTTTTAACTTCACAATCACTGATTTCACCTCAGATCTTGACGATCAAGTTCGTTACTGACCTGTAGCCATCAATGCAGCTGGCGTTGATGTAGTCTGAGCCCTCGACACCTCGGATGGGCTGCAGGCAGACACGTGTGGACTCAAAAGGCATGATGTTCACCAGGCGGTTCTTGAACTTGTTGCAGGGCAGGTTGGCGCTGATAAAGCGTGATGTGTGGGCTTTGGAGTTGGCCAGTCTCTGTTTAAGAAAAGGTGGGAAGAAACCAGTCAGGGAAAGAGATGGAGAGAAAAAAATTGGCGACAACGCCAGGAACAAACAAGGAAGCCTGAAACACATCCATGGTAAGTATTTATCCAGACTTAAAGTGGTTCTATTCTGCTAATTTCCAGCTTCATATTTTTATTCTTGAACTCTACTAGAGTAGCTGTGCATGACCCAAAATAATCCCTTTTTGTCTTATACTGGTCCTTGTTGCTGTATCCACTGTGTGAAATAAACCATTTTTGCTCTCCTCTCTTAAAGCCAACTTTCTTTTGATTGGTTACCCCTCCCTAGCAGAGGGTTTAAACAGCAGGTGGGTGGGGCGTCTTTGCACACAGCCAGAACTGTGTGTATAAGATAATATCATATTAGGGATATCCACTCTCTTTGACATCATACAAAGCCAAGAGTAGAAAAAACTAAGTGTGTGGAGCAGTCTGAAGCCTAAACCTTTGGCTAATAGGTTTTACGTTTACACAAGCTAACTTCATTATTTGAAACTTTGGCCATGTTTAATATAAGCATTCACCACTGTAACAGTGTATATATATTACACAAAACAAAGAAAAGCATAACGGGTCCACTTTAAGGTTTATTTCTAACTAGAGATGGACTGATATTTCAAAAATCTGCTGGTAGAAAAGACTATCTGCAGTAGACTGTCTCCCATAGCGTCCCAGAGCTTGCTTGAAGGACTGTAGGCGTGACATGCTCAGTGCTGGCAGTGGACAGAGCACAGATGGACAGCACAGGAGCGTGTATGGACAGTTATCGTACTCCAGGAGAATCTGTGTGTGTGTGCTCTGTGGCCAGACTTTGTGGGCATGGAGGCTGTGGCCCCCACGTACGCCGCAATCATTCTCTCACTCTTTCATTCTCTGTTGTTGGCAGGAGTGTAGATGCTATTATCACTTCAAACAGAATGGATCATGGTCATAAGAGGGCTAATGGCAGAGCCGCGCTGGGAGGAGAGTGCGTAATAACATCACAGTCAATGGCTATTGACAGAAGGTGTGCGTGTGTGTGAATGCGACCTTGAACACCAGCTGTGTGTATGTGCGAGTGTCAGTCATTTTGTAACTCTCCATGTGTAGGTGTGTTGACGGGTTTGTGCTTTTCTGTTTATGTGTGTTTGTTCTTGTACATTTGTCCCTGAAACATGTGTTGGTCTCTATGTAGTGATGCTGCACCAATGTCACTGAGAAAAATTCCTGTGCATTGGCTGATTTGGTGAATTAATTATTTGTGACACTGACACACACTTTGCAACTGCAGTGTGTTTCACCTTTGACAAAATTTAACCATAAAAGAGGCAGTGCAAACAGGTTTTGTTGATGTGAGAAAAACAGGCAGAATGGTAACTTTCTTTTGTAACTTCTGTTAATTATTGCCACTTCCTGTGCAGCATTACAGAGTCAACTATAAATCAGTAGAAGTTATTCTTTAAGGTTAAAGTTACATGGTTAAGTAATTATGAAAAAAAAAGCAAAAGGTGCATTTGATATGTGCGCTTCAGTCACCTTGAACTCCAGCTCCATAGCGGTGACTGTCTCTCCAGGCGGGGGCTGGGTGAGTTTCTGGATGTGGGCGTAAAGGTTGCGTGCTGGCACCTCAGTGTTGCCGCAGGTGGCGGCCTCCAGTAGGGCTTCGTGGATAAAGATGTATTGGTCCTCGGTCTGGACCATATA
>VUQI01017939.1:27682-41070 GCA_015106735.1 Paratilapia polleni | reverse complement strand
TCTGCCACCTTCTGACGGCAGAATCATATTACATCCTACCAGGCAAATATTATTAAAAAATAAATAAATAAATACAAAAATTAGTTGCACAGACTATGTTTTTTAATAACTTAATGACTATTAGAATATTTGAAAATCAGGAACATCCCAAACTGTGACTGGATCTAAACATGCAACTGTGTTTTACAGGTCTGCCTGACTTGCCAGCAAGGTAAGACTTGTTAACAAACATTACTGCTACACAGTTTGCTTGAGTTAGCAAGAAGTAACGGGCTTTTAACCTGATGTGCTCTGGCTGATGTGTTTACATTTCAATGCATTGTGTGTATAGTCACACCTGGCTTTTTTCCCCTAATCCACCTATGTTGCCCAGCTACTGACTGCATGTTAACAAAAGGTGGCTGAAATGGATGAAAGACAACTGATGGGCCAGTTTTTGTGAGTTGAAATTCCATCAATAAGATCATTACAGAGACTTATGGATTTTTTTCTCCATTAGCTCAAACTAAAAATAAGTCTTTGCAATGACTCACCCACACTGCTTTCAAGATAATGTACTACACTCCAACCACTCACCAATCAATTCAAGGTCAGCGGGTGGCTCGATATTGTCCCAAAAGTTCCCCGAAAGCACAAAGACATGAGGTATTTTGTATGCAGATTAGGTGACAAAGTGGTCAAATTTCCACAGCTACATAAAGTGTCAAATAATGACAGAAGAAAACCTGAAAGATGCAAGAAGCCTTCTTGGCACTTGTTTCCCACTCATATGCTCCCAGTGTTGTGGCGGAGGGGGTTAACAACTGAGCAGTTAAGCAGGTAAAGTCACACAGGATCTAATTTAGGTTTTCACTGTTGTCTCTGCTGCATTGATTGCAAAGCGAAGGCCTAATGAACTCTGTACTTTGTGCTCTTCTATCTAGCTCTGGGACCTCAGGTATGAAGCCAAGAGCTACAACTACTGACTAAAAGTTTGGAGAAGTACTACAAAAAAGGTCTGAAGGAAGGGAAACAACGCTGACACAATGAATAAATGAGAAAGAGTACTGATGCTGGTTTCTAATATGTGACCTGTTTTACACTCCTCTGTCCTTCGTCGATGATCCTCTCCATAAGGGGCTAATCTTGATAAATCATACATGGTGCAAACACAATATGCGGGGCAAAAGGTCCAGGTTAGTCTAATATTCAACTTTTCTCCACTGCTTTCCAAAGAGATTCAGCTGAATAACAACCCTAGCTCTAAGAATAAACAATGCTTCAATTACCTTTTGTTGACTTAAAAAGTTGCAAGAGATTATGTGTGTGGACACAACGTGAGGCAACAGATCATGAGCAAAACATTCATCCACTGAGAGAAGTGGGTTTAAGGTGTCTAGCCATTATGAGGATGCATGACTAAGCCTGAAAGCTAACAGAGTGCTACAAAGCAAGCAATAAGAACAAGACATATCACACAGAGTTTTCTTACCCCATATTACCTCATATTTTGAAGAGAAGTTTATATACAGCTCAAATTAAATTAACTCATAACAATAATAACAATAATAATAATAATAATAATAATAAAGGGTCAAAGGGTCACTCTGTAGTCCAGTAATAGGACACACACACACATACACACAAACAGGATGAGACCAGAATATGGAATGTCATATTACAGTATTTGCTGAGGTATGTGTAATACTGCAGACTGGTTCCAGCTTAGTATCTCTATGTTAGTGAGTATAGTTTTGCTTTGGCCTCCCTTTTACTGCCTGCTGTTGGCCTTTTGCTGGACTGCCTTTGTCACTGTGTAAAATTAATCAAGCTCTGCTGGCTTGGCCTTGGCCCTAAGCTTCTGCCACTGATGGGTGCCAGACCGGTGATCCAAACCTTTGGATGACCTGAAGTTCACAAGTTTGTGTTTTATTGGTACCATAGAATAGACTGCCCATCTTCACCTATACAGCCTGTGTGAAACAAAACAAAGTTTACATACTGTGTCACTTCCTGACTCAGGATGAGAAATAAGAGTATACTGGCCATTTATACAGCTTGTACCAGTTAAAGGTTGATGGGTCTATCTTGATTAACTTAACATATGCATTCCTGTGCTTAACCTCTGCTCCTAAAATACTCTGCAGTCTTATCAGCACACCACACAAAACCAACAAACCATCATTTTCTGGCCATTTCTCCAACCTGAGAACAAACTTTCAAGAATGTGCAATAAATAACAGAGGGAAAATAGGCAGAATGAATGAGGACAAAAAAACTGGGCACAGGTAAAAATGATTTGGCAGGGACATTAATGATGTCCAATCCCTACACAGGTTCAGCAGGCAGATTATGATGGAGAGGACAAGCATGATTTATGACAATGACAGTCCTGGGAGAATGGAGATGGGCCTTGCCAGAACCAGAATGGGTGGTATGCAAGTGTGTTTGTATTTGTGTTAATGTTTGTGTTTGCAGTACTGACCCTAAACTTGGACAGATTGTAAATGGGAATAGACTGAGCTCTGACCAGGTAAACACAGGAATTTACACACCAAAAAAAGAAAAAACACATGCACTCAAACTGACAAAGCAAGAAAAAGCTCTGTATTTTCCAAACCTTGAAGCAGTGGGTTGGGTACATCGGATTCACTTATTATTTCCAGGGCAGTCAGCTTTGATCTCCTTCTCATGTCTGCATTGGGGTTGTATCATCTCTAATAACCACAGATACATTTCCTCTCCTCTTCCCTGTTAGCTAGATAAATAGGATTTCAAATTGTCTGGTGCTACCCCATCAGAAGAAAAACATGATCTATGAAATATCTTCCCATGAAAAACCCATACTGAGAGATTATCTTCTCATCACACAGACAGCACAGCTAACAGATAAGGATGAGAGAGGGGATCTGTACTGAAAGTGGAACACAACAAGTATGTGTGAAGAAGGTGAATGCATGTGTGTTTGTTCAGGGCCATGTCTTTGCATTGATGTTTGTGTGCATGTAAATAGAAAAATATAAAAATAAATTTGCAGAGAAAGCAAAAGAAATGCAGTTCCAGTCTGATTTACTCAATTTACGTCCCAAACCTAAACAGCCCCCATTCTAATCAAGCAAAACTGGAAACTTGGAAAATTTACATTGAGGGCTCAGGAAACAAAAACTGCTTGTTCTGATATCCACACTATTACTTTGTCTCCATTGAGAGGCTGCAGCCCATTCAATAGCAGTAGAAACATCTATTCATCAAAGCATCTGTGTCCAGGTCCTGCCTAATAACAGATGGAGAGATCTTTAACAGCCCATAAACGAAGGCTCTAAACTCCAGAGAAAGCACTTGCATCAGCAGAGCAACAGCTAAAGGAACTCTCTCCTAGACTGGGCTTGACTACTCCAACAAAGCAAGATTAATTTGCCTGTTGAATTGAGGCTGATGTCCCAAGCATGGCATGCTGCCTAGCTGATGGTGAGGTGCAGTGGTGCCTCCCATGCACCAAGAACATTGGTTAAATGTCAACAGTGCAACATTACATGGAATAAGCAGAACGTGGATTCCACAGCTTTAGTTATAAAAGAGTATGCATGTCTTTATCTGGCAGCGAATATATAGTCTCTACATAAAGATCAGACATTTAATCAAAATCTATTGATAACTAACACATCTATGGTAAACAAGAATCTATCAGGAAAAGATTTATGACAAAGATACTGAAAAAAAAAAATCCTGAACAACATCAATGTTACCATAAATAATGAAACAAAAGTATCATGCAGCACAGCAGTGAACACAAACAGTAACCTTGGCTCAGTTTTTGAAAAACTTCACCTGTCCAAAATGTGAAAAGAAAAACATAACCAGTGCGACTCTGCTATGAAGTGAAAGAATTGGTGAGAAGAGATCAAATCAGAGAAAAAATGTAATTTTATCGGTAACAGCCTCTTGTCCCTTCATACACACACACTCAGTGTCTCCTTGGTCAGTGCATGTGTTGGACATGTGTCTGCAAGTTGCACTTGAGACACTAAGAAGACACTGTGGCTTCTCAAGCAGAGGCCACTACAGTGCTGCCTTCCTTTTTTGGCCTGTTTTTTCCCAATGTCTGACAGGTGTGACCTTTCGGCTGTGCTGGTAGCAGCCACTTTCGTCCCCAGATAGAAGGCCTGGATTAGTCACTACCTCTCAGGATTGTGGCGCCTTGCACGAATGCGCATGTGAGGCCCAAGCTCTCTCCAGCATGGCCGAAGGGCCGGCTATGAAAAATAGAACACCTAATGCCTGGAGAAAGAGACATTCATCAAAGACCAGGGCCCCTGCCTCTCTGCTTTGTGTGCTGCCTTCCCTCCCTATTCTCTATTCAGTACTGAGATGCAGAAACAACTCACTTATTGCAAAGTCATAAAAGAAAGATGGAGAGTTTTATTATTATTGCTATAAGAATGTAATATTATTTCTAGACCTATTCCCTCAAAAGAGTCCCTTGCTTTTTTTTTATAACCATTCACATGCTTCAAGTGATCTCTTGTGTTAAGGAGGAAATGAAGATATCAGAGTCTCATAAGAATAGACATCAACAGATGGGTGCATATGGAACTTCTTCACCACTTGATTCAGCACAGCGGGTTGCCTCCTTTGGCCACCTTTTGAATGACAGCTGCAGGAAGACCACTGAGAATATCAGGATGCCAAAAATATCCTGGGAAATGGTAGCCATGCCAACTATTACCAAGCAGTGAGACCAGTTAACCTCTGCAGTAAACTGCTAAACTCTGGGGTATAGCCTGGTAATGACATCTCTTCCTCCATGCCTTCGCTCCATCCCTGCATTCCTCCCTGTTGATCCTGGCAGGTCACAGAGGAATACTATAGTTGAAGATGCTGCCTGTTCATACTGGAATATAACTGAACACACGGACAGACTGCTTTCTCTTAGTTTATTCAAATTCCACTCTACCAACGAGGGGTTAGCATGATTCTGGGAGGAGGGAGGCTACTGAAAATATCAAAGTCTAAAGGTTCTGTACCAAGAGATTTCAGTTTTGCCTGGAAGACATGGTAATGCAAGCGAACCTATGGAGAAAAGAATGTAGACAGCCCAGAAACAATGGGTTCAAACATGAAGATCAGGAAAGATGATATGCATGCCAAACACATGCAGTATACATATTCCTTCCAAATTTATCCAGTTCATATCTCTGAATTGCTACTGCAACTTCCATTTGCACTTTGCTTTTCTTATGCAATGGGAGCACTGGGTTCACAAAGCTATGTTGACAAGCAATGGCCCAAAAGACTGGGCTTCTTCCAGTGGGTGAAGGTGATTTCTCACATGAGGCCTGCACATAACAAACACAGCAGACTGTGCCAAAGGCTATCCAGCAGGATTTCAGATACACACATCATATTTCTCAGTAACACCACAGCTCCAGGTGCCTCATGGGGCCACAACCTTCCATCTATCCCCCTATACCCCTCTCTCTCTGATCGTCATCTTTTCTCTCTCAAAACCTTAGCTTTAGATGGACCTTCATTGTGAGAGCTCCTGCTGTCATACATAGGTCTTCGAAGAGCAATAGGAAAAGGAAAGAAAAATCAAAATGAGGCAATACTCAGAATAGTTCAGCAATGTAGCAATCCAAACTCAAACCTCCCCCTCTATTGTTGTATACAGTAAATGACCTATGAAGAGGAACTGAGCAAGTGTGTAAGTACCATTTCACTAATAAGAGCAGACACACTGCAGTGCTGTTTCATGTACTATAATGTGTCTGTTTGCTCAAGTGACTGAACATTGCATCAGGCATGCAGATTGTGTTTGTGCATGTGCCTTTGTGTGTGCCTGTGTGTGTTCTCTGCCAATGCCAAGGGCCTCTCAGACGTGGGGGGTAAAGCGCTCTTTAAGAATGGGATTTAGTAACGCATAGGCAGGTCTAGCATGGCAGCTTCAAAGCGGAGGCAGGCAGAAATTCCTTCTGCACATGTGCGTGTGTGATGTATTTTTTTTTTTTCATGGATAAACCTATTGCCATTCCAAAGACAGTTCATCTAAAAAGCTTGATATGGTAGTACTGCCACATACAGCATCATCAAGAAAAAAAACATGCCTGAATGATTTCTAGTATTACATACTGTATGTTATACGAGCAAACCAGGCAACAGAGCATGAGAAGAGGAACAAAAAGAGTGAGGTTTGGTGGATGGCAACATAAGGAGCCTTCAGTGAAAGTAATAGGGTAGTATCTTCACTTCTAGTGAACTAGAAATTTCTACAGTAAGACTGAGGTGCTTGATTATGACAAACATCAGTTATTTAACTTTAAGGTGTCTTTTTCTTTTTCTTCCAAAGGAGTTTCTCTACGTTTAAATTAATTGAATTAATTTACAAAAAAAAAAAAAATATATATATATATAGAAAAAAAGAGGCACAAGAGTAAGGCCCTGACCAGCAGGTGACCATCTCATAGGTCAACCAAGCCAGCCTGTCACCACTGCAGGATATCAGCAGGTGTAGAAGAGAGACCCAGGGGTCAGCGGGCTTGTGTGCCTCGTGGACCTGCACGGCAGCTCTGAGGAAAGAGACAGAGAGCCAATTGCCAACGGTTGTGTGCCACCAAAAGTGGGTGAGAGACAAAGGCAACCACTGGAGACAAAGGCAACCATTAGTAATCCTCCCACAGATTCACCTAAGGAAACCTTTTGATTTTTACTTCCTCTAGATATATCTCATTGACCAAAGGCTCTCTTTTTTATTCATTCAAGGATGCACTTCCAGAAATTATGACAAATTCAATGTAATATTGTAAAAATATAACAGGCCTAACAGATTTCACCAGGTAGTACACACAGATACATGTTCATCTGTATTTACACACATGACTTCAAGAAAACATTCCAGATGAATAGCACAAGTTACTGGTATCTGACTTAGAATCATGCCAGTGTGTAATAGAACATGAACATATTACTTGCCCGAGAATCACTCAGCAATTCATTTCATTCCATTTGGTTTAGCTGACCGTAACTCTGTCTGGTCCCACTACCCCTGCCAGCCACTACAGACTGATATGCCTCCTCCAAGGGAATGATGAGTAGGCAAAGATTGCTCAAACTTCTGCTCAGTGGGCTACTCTTTGCCAGCCAGTCAGTCAGACAGGCAGCCAAGTTAAAAGATTTATAATTTGAACTGAAAATTAGTTATCTAAATTTGCCTGGTGACAGAGACAGGATTTTATGATTTTTACGTACAGACAGCTTTCTGGGCCGGCAGAAGACTGACAAGTATAGAATTGAAATGAAGGAGTCTGCCAAAAAGCTAACTATAAAATTCCATCAGCCAAAGAACTCTACTCCTCCGGGCCCTTGCCCAATGGGCAGCAGGAGACAAGGAGAGAAAAAAGATATTTAGAAAGAGAGAGAGAGCTATGAAGAGGAAACAGATGGGAAACGGAAGGGGATTTACGATGGGTGACGGTCCCCTTTTAACCCCAATATTTGCTAAGAGGAAAAAGGATGGTGAAATTACATTACAGGGGCTGCGATCAATACCCACAAATATTAAATTGCCCCTGAGTCCTTCTGCCTATACACATGGCTTTATGTGGAGCAACACCATTTAGAGCTAACATTAGCTGGTGTAGCGATGACGTTCCTGACGCAATCATCGGCTACTGAGCATCAAGGCCCTACCTCAAGTTAATCTTCCATGGGTCAGTAGCAAGATACTATAAAACTAAAGCACAGAGTCAATATTAATGAGAGAAGACATATTCCAAGTATAGCTGCTGACAGCAAGTGTATCAGCAGCCTTTTCCACCTTTATCTGCCTATCAGTGGGTGAACAAGGCCATGTTTGAGATTAGGTTTCAAGAGAAATGTGGTGAGTGAGTATGACTTGCCTGTCACTGCATCTACAAACACCTCAGAGAGTTGTCACAATAATGGAATTTTTGTTTGGAGGAATAGTAGGAGCGGTGGGAACAGGGCAGAGAGATAAACAAGAATATAGGTTCAGTTGTCAGCGCAGCTGTGAACAGGGACACTAGATTATCAGTGAAAAAACATGAGTACTATAATTTGTGTTGATATCATGATACGCAGGTGATCATGCAACCTAAAAGGATAACCTTCTTTTTTTTTTTTTATTTCCCATTAATTTGGCTATCATGGATCTAAAATTTCACTGTTCACACTCTGGTGCATACATTCGGTAAAATGAACAGTAGTGCAATCTGGGGCAACCTGCAAAAGCAGAAGTTGTTTCTTCTTTGTTTGTAAGTGATCAGGAGTGCCGTGCCAGAAGGGTGTGAACTGCAGGGGAACCAGGGGTAGTTTTGCCTATGTTAATAAAACATGATCTCCCCGGAAAAAATTATTGGTAGTATTTTGGATCTCTAAAATATTGACAATATTTGCTATGCAATTGAATTTTTCTGAATCTTCGCCACTGATCATGCATAAAATTAGGCTATTATTGATGTATGATTTGTGCATGAGGGTGATTTATCACTAATTTACTTTAATAAAAAATACCAGCATGCATTCTATTCTTTCCAAGCTTCATTTTCCATCTTTGTTAAACATAAAATAAAATAGTTAACTAATGTATGAACCATAGCACTCAAAAGACAAAGATGTACTTATTTTCACACAGGAGGATGGATTAGTAAAATGCTTTTTCTATCAGGAATAAAGTGTACTACTATTATTACTGAAATAAACAGCCTCTCTTCTCACTTCTCTCCACATGTGGTGCAAGATGCACAGCAGGCAACAGCAGCTACTTTTATATGTTTTCTTGTTATTAGTCAAATTCTTATTAGAAGAAATAATGATAAATAAAAGCCAACTCCATCCTTTGTAAATGCTGTATCTGTCCTTTCTGACCAAAAAAAGTGAAACTAGTGAGTTCCCCGACAGCAACGGTATTGTTTCCGCATGCCAGCATGTGCAGGCAGAAAATGTCAGATCAAAGAATTACTGATATATGTATTGATTAGGCATCAATTACTGCAATTGAATGAATACAGAAATTGCATTGTGTCTTTCTGTTTGGGAACAACATTAAGATCCAGTTCCTGGTCTAGGCAAACTGCAAGTACACTTGAGTGATTCTGGTGAGATTGTTAAAATCAGTAATCAGGAGACCAAGTTGTCTTCATGACTATTAAGTTCACCATACTTACCCCATCATTTTGAGAAAACTAAAGCTGCTTTCTTGCTGCCAAATTTTTCTAACAAATAAATATCCAATTTGAGAAAATGAGCTTTATTAACTTTAACAAAATTTAAAAAATTAATGCCTGATCCTCAAACAAAAGCATAAAAATTTTTGCAAGCATGGCCATTTGGCCATTTATGCCTTCCATATGTAGTTGACCAAGTTGCTGCACACATTTCTCTCTAAAACAAACTTTAGCTTTGCTTCTGATATTCAAGTTACTCAATGGAGTATTTTTTCCTAACACACGGAAGTCCAAGACTTGGATGATTAACATGCAAAAAGGTGCATTCAACTTGCCATGCACCAGTGACAGCAATAATGTCCCACTGTGGATGCAAAATCCCTAGGGTTTAATCGCCTAAATACAAAGACTGAAAAGGAAAGGAGCATCCTCATTCTGAGCAGGAGTAACATTAGCTCAGTCAGGCTAAGACAAGCATCACATTCATGGACCAACAATGGAACCAAGCGCTGTGGTAAATTGGCCTGTATAAGCCCCATAAACCATTCCAGATAATGCGCAACTGGTTAGTGGGCAGACATAATGAGGTTTATCGCATTGTAAATGCACACAATTGGCCCTGTTTGGTAAAATACAACAAATGCACATGGGCACTGAGGTGTGAACCTCTTTAAGCGTCTCTAAGAATTATGGGAGCGGTGACTTCGATGTGTGCTTTAGCTAAAAACCTATCATTATCCACCAAGCAAGAGGATTTAAAAAGCTGAAGTAATTTATCATCAAGTGCATACCTCAATCAAAAGTCAAGGACCCTGCCATCCTTTCTCCGTTCTTTGTGTTTCAAATCTACAGCATTTGGCATTTTTAATGAAGACTTCCTGAATCCCCAGGATCTGAGAGAGCTTTACTCTATTTCCCCCTGGTAAGGGCTCATTGGCGGCATGAGTGAAGTGAATGCTGCCTCCCAAGTGGCACCCTGAGAATGCACCTGGACTCTGTAATGGAGACACCCACACCGGAACAATTAAGTAATTGACAACTATCCTATGGAGATTTTTCAGCTTGGGTTCTGTTTGAATGAGATGACAATAACAAGCAGAGGAAAAAAAACAATACAGTGGCACATAAACAAGAGTGTGAATATTAATGTTGCAAGATCTCTGCCCTGGCAGCACTATCAGAAACATCCAGGCCAATTAATTAGAGTACGGGACTTGACCTTCAAGGTGCATCCACTGCAGTTGTTTGTTCATAGGAAACAAGGACAGATTTGCTCATTTGAGATTAGAGGAACAGGGGGTAGAATTAATGGCTGTTTAATTCTGGATGACATTAGGGTGCATTTATTTGCTGATGGCCAAACAGCAAAATAAGCTGTATGACTAGCATAAGTACAAATACTCAATGAAATACTTTGAAACAGTAAAGCAATAAATATCCACCTCACTTCAAAGTGAGGCTTTTCTGATATATTACAAATTGCATGTGTAAAGTTTACCAGTCAAAATAATAACTGCAGCATCAGCTAAGGATGAAAGAATAAGAAAGAAAGTAGTCATATTACTTCAGTGACATGGAAATGGGCTGGTTTCCGAAAAGCCCAACGTCAAACAGACCACCCTGCTGTGTGAAGTTTGTAAAACTGAAACTGAAAAGTGTCAACACCACAAACCCATTCCAGCACCTGAGACAAAAGTACACAGTGGCTATGTTTCTCTTTGACATTCAGATGCTAGCTATCGTCCCAATTCCAAAACCCACAGTTAAAAAAGCTGCTAACATTAGCTGCCTCACTTTCCTGTGACACATCGTATAACAAGACAAGCCACCAGTGGAAGGAAAATAGAGGCATTGACATTTTCTATCAGGAGACATGTCATACCCACACTTGCTGCTACTTTGTTATTGTTGCACTGCTACTAGTGCTTTTGTCTACAATGTGTAATGTAATGTAATAAAGAAAACTATTTTTGAATCTCTTGTCACCTCTCGCCCAAAATCACACCCCTAGTTGGATGAACAGTTAAGGAATTGGATAGTTCAGAATCATTTATGCACAGGTAAAGACTGGGTACTACCTGAGAATATGGGTATGAAGCCCAGCCTTTACTCATTATGTCACACCCAGTTATTGCAGTAGTATATTGGCAAATGGTCATGATGGAATTGACCAAATTGCCAATAATTATTACAAAATAATTTATTATGGTCTGATTAGGAAAAATATTATAAGATAAACCATATTAAGTAGATGATTTTCAATCTGTATCTCTTTGCCATCTTTGTTCCATCTATCCATTTTCTTCTTCTTATCCAGTTCAAGGTCACATAGCCTATTCCAGTTGTCATGGAGTGGGATGTGGGGTATACCCTGGACAGATCGCCAGCCTGTCACAGGCTAACACACAGAGACAGACAACCATTCACACCTACGGGCAATTTAGAACCACCAGTTAACCTTCCTTCCTGTGGGAGGAAGCTGGAGTACTCGGAGACTACTCATCCAAGCAGGGGGAGAACATGCAAACTCGGCCCCAGCCTGGATTTGAACCCAGGACCTTTTTGCTGTGAGGTAACAGTGCTAACCACCACACATCAGTGCTGCCAACATTAAATAAATAATAAATAAAACATTAGCTTACTATGACAATTCAGAGATACTTCCAGCTTTACTGAAAGTATAATTAAACATTAATTCAACCACTGCAGCTCTATTTTTAAAGGTAGGAGTAATGTACTAAAGGTGCCAAAGAAGAACCCCAGTTTCATAGTTAAATCTGGACATGAAGGATCAAACTGGTTAAGTTTAAAATGAATGTTTTCACGCATCTTGATTAACCTTGACAGAACTTAAAAACTCATTTTGTAAGCCATTGATTTTTATGCCAGCATGGAGTTAAAATGAAACCTTCAAATGCCTGCACATTAATAAGAGGGATCAATCAGTTTCATCGCACAGGCTCAGCGATACTGTATATCTGAACAAATTGATGGACACTGAAAAGTAAATCAATACTTCCTGACATGTGAAAAGAATAATGCAGTAGATTCCAGCTTTTAATCATCACTACAATAACCACACGGACTGTCCTCATTCAACACCATGAAGGGAAAACAGTTCCAGAGCCTTTCTGGTTCCAGTTTCATTCTACTGCACTCCCTGTCTCCATATGCGACTACTGTACATGTGTCTTCACATGTGCAAACCCATTTGTATGTGTTTGCACTTGCACAGTCAGATTTCAGTGCGCAAGCGTTGTTATGTGTAGTGTACACATTTGAAAAGATGACAGGTGGTGGAAGGGTAGTAGATCTTTTGAGACTTGTCACAGTGTTCCGGTTTATGAGCCAATGACAGGAGACACACACCCATCCACATCAAAGTTTATTACAGTTCATCACCTCCCCACCTGCAGTGTAATGACATTTAGCCAATCCTATAAAAATCCCAGGAAACCTGTGGGTATAAATCAATGCCTTTCCACCTTTCCAGCTGCTGCTCACATCCATTATTAAAGCTTCCACATCATATTCGATAGAGAGTGCTCTTATGACAAGCATGCGTACAAGTATGTATTTATGCCTCTCTTTCCCCAAATTTGCCTTGGCAGAACAAATGAACAGACATTAATAGACAGAAGTAGCACACATATACACATACAAACACACACAAGCAATATACCATACTGTAGCAACTGCGATCCCCACATCCCCAGCTCTGTGGAGAAAAGGATCAGTGTGTATCTCTGCTGACAAGCAGTTTACATAAAATCCCATTCGTTTCATCTAGGAAACCCTGGTAAGTGTATGGTCTGTTGCAACCGGGAGCGTACCAGCTCCACCTGTCTGAGACTGGGGTTTATTTTTCTATTTTATTTTTTTAGAAGTTCTCCACAACTGGCAATTATTTGTTTCCCTTGCTCTCACACACATCTAAATAGAGTTCAGAATTTGGTGTAATGACACAGGCCAGTTTGTTTCTGTGTTGTAGAGTGTGTGCAAGCTTGCCTGTGTACCTGCATACAAGTGTGTGCGAATATGTGAGCTTGTGCGTGGATATTGTATAAAATGAAGATTTTGATGTGTGGTTCTTAATGCAGTCAGTGACTACCCTCTGCAGGCAGGCAGGGTGAACATCAGGCTGGGAGAGAAAGGGAGCAGGGGAATGGGAGAAGAATGTTGAGATGAAATGAGGACACTACAGTAGAGATTTAAATGCTACTGTAC
>VUQI01017939.1:14019-27662 GCA_015106735.1 Paratilapia polleni | reverse complement strand
ACAATGAACAAAAAAAAAAAACTTCCATGAATGACTGTTTTTCAGTTTATTTTTGATAAATTAACAACATTCACTGCTATGCTTGATGGCTGCTTGTATTACTTTTCAAAGTGCACATTTTTAGAACCATTTGCAACTGATGAGTTCTGTGCTGCTTTTTTAATACTTACTGAAAACCATTATTTATAATGAGCCATCATGGAAGACAAGTACATTATCAAAGTGGAAATATTTTTTCATTGTAGCTATTTTGTACACATTTATGTTGTTAAAGGGAAAATTGTTTTCCTGTGGCAATATGAGTCTCAAGCACAGCCCATTTAGGCCATTTTTTAAATTCAGCACATTCTGATGCTAATGTTAGCATCTTCAAAGTATAATATAAATCTCTGGAAATTATATATTTTATCACAATCAACCCCAAACAAATGAATGGAAAGTGACATGTTATGAATTATTTTAAAAAAATATTTAAAAAGGACCAAAGCAAAGTTTAATCTTCATTTATTTGGCAGCTTGATTCAGAGCTGTTTTGATGCCAAACTGCCCTATATGACTATTAGTCATCTATTTATTTCAGAACACACTTTATGTCTTTCATTTCATACATTGAAGAAATAGCTCAATTTCCTGAAGAACTACATGAAAAACATGACCAACACAGAAACCATCAACAAGCCAGAATGCTAATCTATCAATACCATTGAAAGGTATGTGCACAACAACACCAATTTCATTTCCATCTCTGTGAAGATAGGAGGTACATCAAGCTCTATTCCCAATAGGTTAAACAATAGCAATTCAAGTACCTCATTGCTGCACATCAAAAACAATGCACCGCATGAGTCTTTGAATGAGCTGTTGAAAGAAAACAACCACTTTCCTGTCAAGGTGAACATCCTGAAATTATTAGCATTATTTACTGCACTGGCACACTGTGGAGAAGAGTGAAGAAGGAAACAGTAAGTACTTGAACACTGTGTTTAAAAGGTGGAATATATTGCCAGGCATGGTGTGGAGCTGCATCTTGATTGTCTCAGTTGGTGCAAACTGTACAAGGAGAATTGTTTTTGACGAGAAAGATCATTTAAGGTGGCTGTAGTATGAGGACAGCTTTTAATTTTGTCTCTCTAACATGCACACTCTTCCTCTCTCCCTTCCTCACAGCCTGAGTTTCTAGTCCACTGCCCTGGCTCTTAACACATGTTAAGTACAGAGGTCAGCTGGATGCTAGGGGTCGTTCTGTTCTGTTAAAAAGAAGAATCAGCTTATTAAAAAGTGAGCTCAAGAGGAAGCATTCATGCTCCACCTCCCACTGAACACAACCACTTTACTAAGCTAATTAGCTACTTGGGCCAGTATCTTATGTCAATGAGGGAAACAACATATTTCACCCTGTCAGCTTCTACTGGTGACCTTGGATGAACTTTTGATACACTACTAAAGTAGATGCCCAGAAATGTCAGTGGTGCCCAGCGAATTCAGCTCATCGTTTACAAGCTAGTGTGATCTATTAGCTTAAAGGTCTCTGATCCTCTAAAATAAAATAAAAAACTGTTTTTCTGGTATAGTTATGACTGTGTACAAAGTTGTATTTTGTTACTGACTCAGATGAACTCTGCCACCAAATTTGCACAGTACCATAAATAAGCTACAGTCATTTCAGGATCCCACCTTAGCTCTGATGAGTACAATAATTTGACATGCAAATAGCAATTACTGTAGATTCACTTCAGTTGACATTCAACAGCTCTGGCTTTTCATCCGCCTAGTTTTCTGTAATCACAATTGAGGATCATGCCTTCGCAAGAATTGAAGTAGTGAGGGAAAAATAAGACTGAAGGTTGCTGGATATTTTCCGTGTGTCTCCTTAAACCATCACTTACTGATTGCATCCCTGTGCTGCCTTCTGGCACAGCAGCCTGGGTCTTTGATTAGAAAAGACTCCCCCATAATCACAAGTGTATGATTATGGCATTAGGCAGGATTCTTCACATTAGAATTTGCAATCAAGAAATTGGCGTCAGGGATCAATACAATGCAGCACCTCATCTGATGGCAGAGTGGGGAGAAGGAGACTGTGTGTAGGAAGAGGAGGCTTAGGATCAATTAAGAAGCAGCTGCCACGTCCAGACATTACTTTTAATCTTCTAATGCATCTGTGCGAGGACGTGGAGACTAGTGTTTGTTGGCATCTAAGAAGGAGGAATCGATCCTTTCTGCACATTTTGACGCCAGTTTGCCGTGGCCCGTTTCAATAGCATTTAAGACGTAATGAAAGGAGGGAGCTTAAATCCGCTTACCCACTCTCCTAGAAACTGTATTTGGTGTCACACTTTAGGTGAAGCTGAAACATCTTAATCCTTTGAAATAGTTTCTAATACATTTGAATACCTGGTTAATCTCTCAGATGTACTGTAGTCTACTATAGTGCTGGAGGCTTGCCTACTGTGTTGACATCCTGTTTCCTCGTACTGAGATTTCAGGCACATAAAGGGATCGAGGTAAGAGGCCTTGATTGACCTGCACAGTTCCACAACAGGCAATCACTGAAAAACACAACCAGATGTGAAAGTTTTCCTACTATCCTTTTACAATATAGTCAATTACTGAACTCATAATTGTGAACCCATGATACACTGACAAATTATTTCACTGTGGGTAATATTGTTTCATTGGATAATTTTAACTGTCTGGAAGAGATTCATGCTGCAATTGTGGTGAAAATAATACAGGGAACTTGTGTTGTATGGAGTCCTTATCAGTGTAGTCCATGCGGAGTATGTGGCTCATTCCATTAATCAGGCATCATTTAAACCAGCAGGCCTGGTGACAGGGGACCCAATCACTGGTGAAAAAAGCCATTCCCGACATTCCCACTCCACATCCCCTGCACTAATGCACTGTGGCAACATTCTAACTATCCAATTCCAGACCCAGACTCCCACAGTTTACACAGTCCCTCAGCTTCATCCCAGTCTCGGTCCCTTCACTTTCATTAGACCCCACACCTCTATCAAAGGGAGAACGGAAGAAAGTTGCAGCTCCATCTCATGTCAGAAATTTGCCTCTAAGGAACAGGACAGTGGGGTAGAGAGAGCACAGACTGAGTGTAATGAGAAAGAGAGAGAGTAAGAGTGATGAAGGAGGGAGAAGGAAGAACCCAAAGCCTCCCTGAGCACTGCATTTCTAAAGGGGTTTAGCCAGAGTGGTAAAGCTGAGAATGATAATATTGTGTGTTCAAGTAAACATATGCTGTAGAACACATCCATCCACATGGGTGTAAGCTCACAGTGGATGGTAAAAACAAACACTGCATCAAAAACTCTGACAAATTACATATAATATCTATTCATACTCTGTGCCCAGTGCTTTAAATGAACTCTGATAATCACAACTTTAAAAAGTGAATTACTGAAACAACATGATGCAAAAAAGCCATTACCTAGACTACAGGCTTACACAAAGAAACTATGCTGACATGTGGCAGTAAATCTTGTCTTAAATTATGACAACAGAGTATTTAGAAAATTGTTATCTGCAAAGATCAAATACAACAACAAACCAACACCCTCTTTCATATTTTCCTGCTTTCAGAATTGTTTGAATCTGGAGAGATTCTGGAGAGTTTCCAGGCAATTTATTCATTAAGAGCAATCATATCCTGTAACTAAACATGTTTTGTGATAATTAACAATTCTGTTTATCAAATAATCTGTTAAGAACTTTTCTTCGGGGTCAAGTATTGAGAAATGGTCCTCAAAGTGCTGAGAAGCTGAGCCAAAACTCCTGTCAATTAATTTTTCAACTACTTGACTGATCATGAGGTTATTTTTAGCCCAAAAATAGGCAGCAATCATGGCTAATACTAGTTCTGAATGGTTCTAAAAGAACCGTGAGGCCAATATAAAAACTGCTCTCATATTAATTGCATTTTCCAAGGTGATGATGCCCACCAAGTTCTTGGGTAATCTCACAAATATCAGTATTTTGTAGAATACGTATTACGAATACATAATACACTTAATGTCAAGGGGAAAATGTAGTTTGAATGAATTTTACTCTTCATCCAAAAAAAAAGAAAAGAAAAAAATAACCCAACATCAACAGTCCAGGAGTTGAATGACAAGACTACAAGAAAAATGGTCTAAAGGGATAATATTCCTACGCACCTTGATGGCTATAGATATTCATATACTGTTGTAGTATATACACTGGATATGTGTGTGCACCCGACAGTGAAAGGAAAACTAATCCTGCTGACAGACTCTAAACCTGACCTGAGCAGTGACCCCAAACAGCAGCAGCCCATGTAGAGAAAGATGGACAAGCTGGCAGGATGCCTGAGCTTGCAAACATCTTCTCTTTTCCAAGCACTCTCAAGAACTGACAAAGCTTTAAAGATGCTGCTGAGATTCTGAGACCAGTAGCACAGAGATGCCACCCCCACACACATCTGAGAAGAAATGATATTCTGTCCTGCAGAGAGAGAAAGTTATAACTCAAAGACCCACAAAAGTGTCATGATTAAAAAGGTGGAGTGAAATAGAAAATGAGTAAAGGAAATTGGCAAATGTTCATTGAGACTGTCTGTCGTGTGTGTGTACGTGTGTGTGTGTGTCTCTTTCTGTAGAAAAGACATGGAGGGGAGGTACAGGAGACAAAAAAAAATGGCTATGGAAGCAGGACAAAGGAATGTGGGTGAGCTCAAAACAAAGATTGGGGTGCACTGACTCAAGCCTTGTTTTATTTGTTTTTAGAGATCAGCAAATTCCAGACATAACTACACTGAAGTTACATTTGTATCTAGAAAATTTTATGTCAAATTTTTATGTCAACAGAATATACAGTGCAAATCCAAACTTCCAGATTTCCCTAAATGTTTAATTTTTAACCTCCCTACAAACCCGATATAATTTTGTGAATGCGTAGCCCAGTTTTAGGAAAGTGAGAGCAGTAGCAGGATATATTCGAAGCTTAAAAAATGCAGTGCATACCATACCAGCAAGTACCATCTAATATGAGCTTCAGACTCAAACTTGATGGACTTGAGATTTCAATACTGTAAAATGTTGCTAGGTAGGGTGTGTAGATTTTAAAGAGATGAACTGGAGATATATGGTGGCTGAACCATGCTGTGAGTCTAAACATAACGGTAGGGTATGGTTGTTAACTTGCAAGTTGAAAGTGTACAGGGTAAGATAGAAATAGGAGTCCCTGTGGGCCTCCGCCACTCCAATTTCAACCGTGGCGTCCCAATTAAAATAGTTGCAGGGCAAAAGAGGTTTCTCTGCTAGGCTGGGAAAAAAAATGGTTCACAGACCCCCTTCTGAGAGGGAAGACGAGGCAGCAGATTGCTCAGATTTAAATGATAATTTCCAGAGAAAAGATAAAAGCTCAATGCCTATTTACGATAAACCTTCCCAAAACAAAGTTTCTGTTGGCAGTATGATTGCACAATATGTGGACGAATATTTGATTCCAAGCAATTATGTTACTGAATGTTATTCATGTGCTCTTCTGCTATATGTGCTTTTACTGCATATTACATTTATATATATATATATATATATATATATATGTGTGTGTGTGTATGTGTGTGTGTGTGTAAGTGACTAAAAACAAGAAAGAGACAGTCATCTTGAAATGGGATCTTCCTCAAAAGAGCAACAGAGCACAGAAACATGATGCATAAAATCTTTAACTCAAACCTTAACATAGTAAAAGATATTGATGGTGGCAGTAATACCTCGAAGTAAACTTAATGTAGCTTCCTTTAAATGAGCTCCAAACACTGCATTATTGTATGTCTCTACCGTCACCACTGATTATCACTGATTATTCAACCTTTCCACAAGAAATGTGACAAACAAGAACAATCTCTAAAACAGTATCTATTTAGTTTTGCTTCAGTTGCCCTTCATTAGTTCTTCTAAATCTGGCTGGCCAATTATGCCTTTCTTTCATTGCAATTACATTATTTTTTTCTTATTTGTAGTCATCTGCAAAGAATAAAAAGACTTTACTGTTACTGGCTTTCCATCCTTTAAACCTAATGAAACTGACAGTCACAAATAGGCTGTGTAACCACTCGGCTTAAACAAAGAAGATGCCTTAAAAAAGACTATTTTTTTCAATTCATTTTCACTGATCAACATAAATGGAAACATTAAAAAACTGTAGCCCAGAGTTGTGTTGTTCTATCTAACTTCAGAGTTCACAAGACAAAAAAAAAAAAAAAAGATTCAGCTGACAAAAGGCCAAATGAAGGAAACATAAATCCCAGTCTTTACACAGTTACAAATATGTGTTTTATGGAAGAAACATCACTTTTCATGTTTACCAGCTAAGATCAGTTACATGTTGTAGGTATGAATGTTGCAAAAAGAAACAAGATGATCCTAAACACGTCATACCCTTCAGGACCACATGTCGTCTTGTTTTGGTTTGCAAATGTTGCACTCTTGCATTCATGGTATTTCACCATATTGCAATAGCCAAACCTCCAAGAAACCTCAAATCACACTATCAATATCACATCAATATTATCTCCCAGGGCCACAGCCTCTCACAAAATCTTACTGTAAGTACTTATAAGACTTTGAAGATATGACTTCTCCATTATCAGACAACTATGCTTTAAACACTTCATGTACAGTATATGGTTCAAAAGCACAGAGATTATTTGTTTTTTGAAACTATACTAACTCAATATCAACACAGAGGAGATAAATGCACGCTATTAAGCCACTGTCTTCAAAATGATGCAACACTTAGACAATCTAACCACTTTAACTGCAACTTTACCACTGCCTAAGGAAGTCCATCCTCTGCAATCCACAGGCAAACCATAACCACACTTAGTTACATAAAGGTGCATACACAGATAGATGTGCAGTGAGGATACTTAACTGTCTGTCAACTTATATTAGGACAAAAGAAAATACAGCCTGTTCAGTGGGGGAAAGTGGCCAAGAAGGAGATATGTGTGGCCGCCTGACTTGATTTTCACCTACTGTCAACAACAGTGGTTGAAGTTAATGAGGTTGTTCCATGGTCCTATCACTGCCAACCCTGGTGCCCTCTAACACTATAAATTTTCATTTCCTATGGTGTCTTCATGAAGTCTGCTCCTTGCCACATTTTTCTGAAGACAATGCCTCCACATATCTGGCAGACTGAAATCTGGGACATCCTTTGTTCATAAACACAGGCATTGAAAACAGAATGGACTAAACTGCGGCTGTGTGAAGTCACAGTGACATGGTGCACATATATAATCAATGCGTCACACATTTAGGAGAGAATAGGGACAAAGCTGAATGTGGCAGTAATAAGAACTAAAGGTAGATCATTATAATAATGTTTATGTGTGAATGTGTATGCATTCGCATCTGTGCAGATTTAAACATCAGCATGTGAGCTGTCAATGATGAAGCTAAGTAGGTTGAATCATCGCATCTGACAGTGAGTGACCCAATGCCCATTCTCACCACAATGTCAAACTGAGGACATAGGTTAGAGAGAAATTCAGGGGCAGGAAGAGGAGTACATACTTGGAAATCACAAAGGCAAAAGCTCAAAAAAGCAAACCAAAAAATAAAATTATCTGCAGAAACACAACAACCCCAAAATACTGTGACCTTCATTTAAAATCAAATCACTCTGAAGGACTGAAAAAAACTGTACCAATCAGCAGCTTAAAAGCAGGCTGAATATGTGAAAAGATGCGTCTTTGTAAGTATTTTCAACATACAGCATGACACAAAGCTCTTCTTCTGTCATACATGTGGGAGAACTGGAAAAATGCTTACCTTCCCCACAAAATTATCACTGTAGTAATACAATCTGTAAATTATTGAGTTGGTGTTACAATGGCCTAACCTCATCCAATCATTCTGGTGTGATCTATAATTCAACAAGGGCTGCCGACTTTCCCTTATTATTACCAACACAGTGGAATTCCAAATGAGCTCACTACTCATCCTCACTCTTTGTCACTCTATCAGTCTGTCTCTCTCACTCCTCCTCGCTGTCTGTCTTGTCTGTCTCAGTGACCGTCTCTTTCTGAACTTGACAACAGCACACATTTCTAAATCTATCACATACATCCATTACAGCTGTGCATGGAAATCATCATTAGCAGTCACTCTTTGCAATAAAAAAAAAATTAAACTCTAAGAGGAAATTCAGCAATGGTATCAGCGCTACTCCAGACGACATGAGAGGGTGAGCGAGTGAAAGTCGCAAAAAAAGCCTGTTTGATCATCTTCCTAATTATGTCTGTAACAATACCCAAGTTGTTTTGCACAGAATCAGCTAGAGAATATGCAAATAGGCGCTGCTACTCTGCACTCATATGCTGAGTCTGGGCAGAAGAAAAAAGTGCATTGTGGTGCTTTCTTGTTTTGAATTTCAAAAGGAAAGTGAAAAATGTCCAAGAATTCTCTTTATAACCCCAGGCATTAATTCTGCATATTACAATCAATTATAGAGATCTGAATAGCAGATTTATCTATGGAGAGAACATCTGGAGAGGAGTACTTCAAGAAGACTATTGTATCAAAAAGGACTCCTCTGTGGAAATGAAATGCTATGCTGCAACCAAAGTCTTCAAGAGAAGACTGTGAGAGAAGAGTCACAGGGTTAGGGGTGCAATTAGGACAGAGGAGACAGTAGACAACTCCCTGATTGATGGTGTTGCATATTCAGTAACACTCTGCCAACACCGGAGGACAGGCAACCATGGAAAGGTACACATGCCTCCACATAAACATTTTAAAATACAAACATATACACTTCAGCACATAAGCACACAGAATATCAACAATGAAAAGTACTACAGAAATTCAGTCTCATCTCTTCCCCACTTTACTAAACCAATTTCTTCCAAACACTAGAGCACAAGCACTTAATACACTAGCAAAGGGAAATACAGCAGTTGAGCAAATAAAGTTGATTCCATAGAGTACATCTTGCCTTATACTGTGCAGTTCTCAAGGTTACATGTAATAAAATTTTTTAGCACAGGTATTACAAGTAACACTTCTCTCAATACTTGACCTCTTCAATAACATAAATATGGTATATAAAGAGGATTTGATTTTTGTTTTGTTTTGTTGCTTGTGAAATATTTTAACTACTTTTTCCTGTCTTATTTGCATACACCTATGCACTACCCCTGTGAGGGATGCAATAGTACATGTGAAATTTATCTCTCACTGTAAATGAAAACATACACAAGACAAAAAAATCAGTGACAATAACATATTTGTACTGTGCAGGCCCTTATACAGCAGTGTTCCTCATGCCCCTCTGTTCAATAATTAAACAGACAGAGTTTCGGCAGTGACCCGGTGGGGCCTGCATCTTATCTATCTACCTATGAAGGTCTACAGAGACTGAGGTATATGCATTAAGAAAAGCTTTTAACAGACCAGAGCCAAAGTGAGAGCTGAACCTTTGCCCAAAACAAGAACCAGAGGCCTGAACAGGCCCGTCTAATGTTTTGCACAGATCTGGAAAGGCTGCAGCTCCAACTAGGGAAACGTGACTCTTTTCCCTTCACATGTCAGCTCTCCAGGGGTGTAGAAGCTTGAGAGTACACCAAGTTCACAGAGATGTGATGGAGAGCAAGTGAAATTCAAGAACACTGGCAAGGGACAGTGAGAGAGAAAAAAGCTTTATCTTATCCACAATGGCATTTCTGTGAATGTGCACAAACGCATGTGGCATACATCAAGAAGCTGCCCATGGCTAAAGCAAAATTAAAATGTGTGTAAAACTGAAGTTGCGAATTTGAATACTTGGACACATTCTGGTTGTCCACATTCTTTACTACCTTAATTGTAGCACCATGGTGGGTTTGCACATGCTCAGATATACCTTTGCCACTGCTACATCACAAAAGAAGCAAAGCCACCCACTTTGCCTATGAAGTGATATGGGTTTGAGCAGCAAGCAATAGGACTACACAATCACAAATGCACCTAGAGAAAAACCAAACAATACTCAGACACACATATTCTCACACAGTCATGGAGGCAAAAACGAATACACAAATGCCACAGCCAGCTTGCCATCTCTCTGCGGACAGGAGGAACACTCCCGCCACATCATTTCAGAGTGCTTTTCATCACAGTGTGACAACATGTCAGCTTCAGTCCCCGTCACTACGCCACACTGCATTGATATTCACCAACTGTGCAGCAGCCTGGGACACAACACAACCATGCCAAAAATATGACACTGGAAGAATAACTCTCCTGCATTTACTTGGCTACTCACACACCCACGTGCTCACACAGAGACTGTTACATACATGCACATGTGTGTTCATATATACAAAATTTACCCATTGTGTATGCAGCAAGCGAGTTTCCACACAAAGCACTGAAATCTGCCATCTATATGGTGCTGGTCAAGCGCACTTTGACTCATTTAGGTCCCCATCAGATAGAATTACTTTTTGTTTTTGTTCTGCGTCCCGTAAAGAGAAGCTCTGAATGCTTCTGTACATGATATCAGGGATCCTTCCTCAACCACCTGTCAGATAGAATGACAGCCTGATTTATTGACTGACTGACAGTGCCAATTCTGCATATATTCAGTCTAAACTCATCCCACAAGCTACACTCAAAAATTACTATTCAGCGCCCACTCACATTTACGCCCCTGAGGCAAAGAACTGGAGACTTGGGGCAGAGAAGGCTGCAATGGGAGAACGGAGTGCATGTGTATAAATCTTTTTGTCTTTCTTTTCTTTTGGTTATTTTTTTTCTTTTTTAAATGTGTGTATTTCAGGTGTTGTACCGAGCATCATGTCATAATTGAATCGCTGTTATTTTTATGATCTGAAAATGATGCAATAAAAAAATCTTAGGTCCCAGACAAAAAGACAACAGTCACTGGTAAACAATTTTATGACTCTGCCATATCCAGGGAATATTAGGATTTTTACAAATCCATTTACATTGCATGGAGCTGCAGTACGAAGGATGAATCATCCCTTGACGTGGAGGGGATATGAAATTGATGAGGAATCAAATAGGCAGCCAAGTCAATCTGCTCTACAAATATTGCCTGCACTGGAACACCAGGTAAGCATGTAATGAAATTTCTAGTGTAGTCTAAAAATCCTGCACAAGAGTGTGATTATGCATCCTCTCTTTTGACTGCTCTGAATCTCCCACACAAACACAGACCAGAATATTAATACAAACACATTGGCTGGGGAGATGCATTCAGTGGAGCAATTAAACGTCCCTGTGTGTCTGCATACAAACTATCAGTCAAATCACACTCTACAGGTATCCTCTGTAGAGAGGAGGTTGTGTGGATTAATCCACCCCTGCGTGTCCGAGCTGCATGGCTGCTCCACCAGCCAGAACTACTGGGCTTGTTAAAGTTGATTTATTAGGCTGCTGTTTACTTTGGCTTTCCTAGGCACGGCAAGGTCAACAATAATGGTTCTCTGAATGGGAATAAATTTCGACCTGGATATATATGGCCAACACTGATTTTCCCCTCCAACCTTTCATGGCATGCAAGATCAAATCACCCTCTCCATCCTACTCTTAGTCACACACCCACTCAGTTTCTATCCCTTAGTAACCAAAGTATCACTTGGGAACATCTAAATTGGTGCCCCCTCTGCAATTACTTTTTATTCTTACTGTATCCTCCCTCTTCTTCCCCTCTTGTAGCACTGCTTGATGCTTGATACATCTGTTCATGCATGTGGGAGTAAACAGCTGTTACATCAATTAAGGTTCTCTTTTTTATGTAGCCCAAGGTAGGAGGGGGAACAGGGAAACAAAAGAGTTAACATCTACAAACCCAGCTGGATAACAAGGTGTATAAGCACACTTGCATGCTGATAAAAGACAGCATCACTTGCATATGAAAGAAAACAAGCCCCCGCCCTACACAAAACTGACAAAACAATATAGCTGCATAACTCATGGCTTCTCTGTACAAGATAGAAAGGAAAAAAACAACTTTATTTACCCTTTCCAACCCTGTCCGTCAGTCAGTGTCAGGACACATGCAGTCTTTGGTTGTACAAGTGAAGATTTCAAGTGATGGTCGACAAAAGAAATGGAGCTCTCAATCTCACTTTTGCTTGCGCAAAATGAAATACCTGTGCTCATTATTTTGTTCAATATTTTGAACAATTAAATCATTCTACTCTTATCAGTAAACACTATTTATCTATGTACATCTACGTCCCTTCAACTGGCATGGAAGAGTTAGCAAATGATGGAATGAAAGTAGGCAGGTGTGCTTTTTCCAGGCCTTTTAACATAAAAAAAAAGCAAAGGATGTGCAAAGATTTTTTTAAAAAGATGAATATTTCAATGCTAGGTAGACTACTCTGTACAGCCTGTAAAGAAAGATATATAGATAGCTTCTCAAAGCTGCTCTCTTTACAGATGTAGCCATTCTAGAAACTGCTTTTATTTCATAGTGGCTCCAGAACTGCTGCAGTGATGTTCCACTGTGAGTAAGCATGAACCTTGCAAATTATAATACAGTTAATAAATCATCACACAAGTGTTTTATGACACCGAAATTCAAAGGATGCTGAAATGTAAAAAAGGAATGCATGTTTTGCAACCAATGTTATCAGTAACTAAAGAGCAACAAGGAAAGAACAAGTATAGACGTTACTCTCCTCTCCTCGTACGAGGTGCCTCATCTTTTCAACTCAGTGCTCCCAAGGGACAAACTAAAAGGGATGAAGAAAGGGTCATCATTTCAGCTCTTATTTCTTAATACACCTGCTCCCTACACAAAGACTTTTCTTCTTTTTACAAGAGTTTATAGTTACATCTGGAGTTTAAAATTAGAAAAAGGCCATTTCACTGAATCTTTGTATGCTGGTGGCTGTAAAAGACTAGACCCCAACATTTGGATGTTCCTAATTTTTACTGAGCTTCAGTTTTCTTTTACATAACATAAAAAGATGCTTGGGGTAACATAGAAATGGTGTCATCACATACTTTTGCTCAGCAATCAGTTGTTTACAATACTCTTTGCACTGTCTGCAGCACATGTAACAGGGAACACATCACAGCTGAGCAGACAGAGGTACAGAGTGAAGGAAAGTTAAAAGGTACACTGCAAACTAGTTTGTATGATAAGCTGCTGGAAAATTAATAAATAATAACCCCACCATTTTCCCTTTGAACTTTAATACTTTAATGCTTTTATTCCCTAAAAATCTGTATCAGTCTGGCTCTATAAAATAACACAATATCTTAAGTTCTCACTAGAGTGACTATTGATAATATACACCGATCAGGCTTAACATTATGACCACCTGCCTAATACTGTGTTGGTCCCCCTTTTGCTGACCATACGCAACAAACTGTGAGGCACTGTGTATTCTGGCACCTTTCTATCAGAACCAGAATTAACTTCTTCGGCAATTTGATCTACATTAGCTCGTCTGTTGGATCGGACCCCACGGGCCACCCTTCGCTCCCCACATGCATCAGTGAGCCCTGGCCGACATGACCCTGTCGCTGGTTCACCACTGTTCCTTCCTTGGACCACGTTTGATAAGATACTGACCACTGCAGACCAGAAACACCCCACAAGAGCTGCAGTTTTGGAGATGCTCTGACCCACTCGTCTAG
>VUQI01017936.1:1593-12084 GCA_015106735.1 Paratilapia polleni | reverse complement strand
TGTCACATTTAAATGTTTCAGATCATCAAACAAATTTAAATATTAGACAAAGATAACACAAGTAAACACAAAATGCAGTTTTTAAATGAAGGTTTTTATTATTAAGGGAAACAAAAGTCTTCATCATCAAGATGCTTTTTGGCAAACGTGAGACGAGCCTTTGTGTTCTTTTTGGTCAGCAGTGGTTTTCTCCTTGGAACTCTCCCATGGAGGCCATTTTTGCCCAGTCTCTTTCTTATTGTTGAATCATGAACTCTGACCTTAACTGAGCCTTAGAAATGGCTTTGTAACCCTTTCCAGACTGATCGATATCAATGACTTTGTTTCTCAGCTGTTTGTTTAGATCGTGGCATGATGTGTTGCTTTTTGAGATCTTTTAGCCTGCTTCACTTTGTCAGACAGGTTCTGTTTAAGTGATTTCTTGATTCAACAGGTCTGGCAGTAATCAGGCCTGAGTGTGGGTGGTAAAACTGAACTCAGCTTTCTAAAAAATATGGTTAATCCCAGTTAATTCATGATTTAACAAGGACGGCAATTACTTTTTCACAGAGGGCCAGGTAGGTTTGGATATCTTTTTTTCCCTTAATAATAAAAACCTTCATTTAAAAAACATTTTGTATTTACTCAGGTTATCTTTGTCTAATATTTAAATTTGTTTGATGATCTGAAACATTTAAGTGTGACAAACATGCAAAAAACTAAGAAATCAGGAAGGGGGCAAACACTTTTTCACACCACTGTATATCCCTCTTTTATATACAGTCCATGCTTGTGTGTAAAGGAGTGAAGATTAGTTAAACCGCTCAAAATTCAGCTGTTAAGATCTCTTTAAGGGGCTCAAATGAGATTTTAGTTTTGGGTCAGCTGTGATTTTGTGGGTGGTTCTGGATCATTGCACGTATATATTTATACGTACAGGCTTTTTCAAAGAAAGTGGTGGGTATGTAATTTCAGAGCTGAACTCCTTCTCTGACTGAGGGATCCTGTTAACAGGTGCTGAGGCAGATTTGAAACACCTCCAACTTCAATCTGCTGCGTGGAGCTGAGAGCCAATTCATCTCTGATGAAGAAGTAGAGGCTTGGAAACCACACACGCCCACACACACACACACACACACACACGCACACACACACACACACACACACACACACACACACACACACACAAACAAACATAACTCTATAAGACTGTGTTAACGTCGTTATTGAAAAATGTGTTGGTTGAATGAGTCATGTTTAGAGAAATACTGTTAAGCAGCCTCGTTTTCAGGTTGACAGACATATATTTAGGAAATCCTGTGATGTGCTTCCACTGCGCTCCTTTGTAACAGGTGGCTGGTGTTGCTGATGCTGCACTGACAACACTTCTGTAGACTGAAAGAAACGGCTGGCAGATAATTGTAATTGGAGAGGGAAGTAAAATAGTGTTTTGCCAAGTGATTATTAACAGATTGTTGAGAACGTTTCCAACTAGGACAGAGTTCTATATTTTTTTTATCTACACAGATTTTTGGCTTTTATATGAAATGCAAAGTGAAGTGTTCATACCAAGCTAAGACATACAAGTTAACACTTTTAAACATAACCTACTACAGGCTTGAGATGCACTTTGGCCCAACTTCAAAACCCTGTTCTATAAATATAGGTCAATTTATTACAGTTTTGCAACAGCTTTTTACTGAGTAGTAGCATGTTTTAGTTATGAACCCACTGAATCCATGTCTACCAAGCATCCCTACAAACTGTGTTCAGATGGATCTGAGACACAACACTAATAGATAAGAAACAAGACTGTGGGGGTCTGGAGACTCACATTTCACACCAACAGTTGGCCATAATCTTCCCCGAACCAAAATAACTTGGTTATCTTCTCCTGTCTCAAACCAAATATACCATAATGTGATCTGATGAAACATATGTACACTATTCCAGCTTCTTAAACTTATGCACTGAGCTATGCTGCGATTTCTTCAAATTCTGTATCAATGTTATCGTCACAGTTACATACACCAGAAACATCTTGAATCTTGTGTACAGCTACAACCACCTCTTGACCTAACCTAACCTACATGACTGCCATGTCTGGATGTTTTCTGCAAGTAATTGCAAAAAACTGGGCTTTACGTGTCCAAAGGATGAGGGAGGTGTAACCTAAGGATGGCAGCAGGTTGGTTCACCACTTGGGAAATATCTCAACAAATACTGGATGGATTATCATGAAGTTTTATACATGAATCCAAGATGACACTGGGAGAGTTTTCATTTATCCAGTGGAGCATCTCAACATCTACCAAATCGAGTGGCACAAAATTTGGCACAGATATTCTGACAATGCAAACTAACAACTTATTCTTCCTTCTTCCTTCCCAGGAGGAACAGCTGCTGCATTGCTGTAGCTAATGGGGATCTTAATAAACTAATCTAGACTAAACTAAACACTTTTATCAACTTTGTTTCCTATGATGCCACCAGAAGGCTGAAAATTTCAGCTTTAAATGGAATTATCCCAACAACCACTGGAGGAATTATCTCAAACATCAGTAGAGGTATTCATGTTCTTCACAGGGTGACTTCTTGACTCCTTAAGCCATTATCACATTCTTTACCTCAGTGCAAATCCGCTGCAACTTTTTTCCCTCCTGCTGCAGTTTTTGGGCTCCACATGTACAACATCGCACCTTGGTGTCATGTAATTAAACTTGCAGTCCTTGAGTAGAACCTTTGCATCCTTTGGGCTTTGACATACTGGTGATGATCTATTTAACCACTGTGAACCTCTTGTACAGTATGTCCCACTCAGTCATGAGTACAGCGACGATACACTCAAAACCTGCTGCTGGAAGTGCAGCTTTGTCCTTTAGCATGGATTGAGTCTGTAAATGCTGACATTATGATTAAAGTGGAAGCTTGGCAAAGAAATCAAAAAGCTTAATTTTGCAGGTCTTTGTATTTACAGCAAATTTCTGGAAACTTGTAAACTTAGCTGGTATTTGGCTGGTATTTGGCTGCAATTACCCTACACTTTTTCTACATTTTTTTTTTACTGTTTTTCCACTTCCCTTATACATAACTTTCCATATTTTTCTTAAAAACATGAATTTAACAAGCAGGTATTTGCTTACTGACGCAACTAACACTTTCTCCAGTTCCCCTGCAATTACCAATACCAATTTATGTAGGACGTTCTTGGAATTCAATCAGTTAGGTGAAAAGTTGCCAGAAAATTACCCGGAAAATGCAGGACTTAGTGTATTATATTTCTACAGAGATTCACAGTGAAAATCATATCAGCATTTTTGGATTTAGAGTCTCTGTTAAAGAACAAAATGTTTACCTAGCTACACACCAGCAGCGAGTTTTTGAGTGGGCTCTCTGCCACACTTCACATCATCAGTGCACAGGGAAGCTTAAAATTGTTAAAAGTGGATTAATGTGTGCAGAAATGCCCAAAGGATCCAGAAAGGATGCTAAGAAAGAGAGTGAAAGGCTTCAAAGGCTTACAAATGATCTAGAAGTTGAAGCATATTAAGCGTGTAATGTTCTTGGAAATGTCCTTAAATCGTACTAAGCAAGACACTCAGAAATGAGCTGGCAAATGCAGAACCCACAACATTACAGGCATCACATGTGCACTGATGAGTGTAGATATACATTATTTTCAGCACCATGTGTTCCATGCAAATCTGCATGTGTGTTTTCAGTGGGCCTGCTGACTGCGGGTAAAAATAGAGAGTGGAGCAAGTGCAAAAAAGAAATGGAGACATATAAAAATGAGAGAGGCGGAGACAGATGGAGGGAGCAGATGGATGAGAGGAGACAGAGAGAGAGAGTGAGGCAGCAGAGACAGAGAGCAGTACTTACAGGTGTTTTGGAAAGTGTGGACCTGCATGTCGACCAGAGGAAACGATTGTCTGAAACTGTATGTCACCGAAGTCTTTTTCTTTTGGAAGATCTTTGTCACCTGAGGACGAGGAGAAGAAGAAATGAAAATCAGGGAAAATAAGATAAAGAAAAGGGTGAGAAGATAGGCACGGAGAGGTGAGCAGAAGGACAGAGAGGAACGAAACAGATGAAAGAGGGAGTGTCTGATTAAACCAGATGTTTGAAACTCGTTTCAGTTCAAAGGCTGCATACGGCTCAATTTGATCTCGAATGGGTCGCACCAGTAAAACCTCTGAATAATAACCCATAAAATATATTAAGAAAAAAGAAAGGAAGGAGCACTCCAAATTTTCAGTTTTTCTTATGTGCATTACTACAATTTACAGATCACAGGGTATCTACAAAGGCACAAAACTTCTCATGTGGAGTAGTTTTGGAATTAAACAACAACAATATTTAACTTTTTCATGATTGTTATGATCTATAAATACTCCTGTGTGGTAATGCTTGCATCACAGGGTCTTTAATGAAAGATTGGCATTATTAATGACTTCTCTCTGCATAGCCGTTCACTGGGCAGGATCGGATCCTTTGGCGGGCTGTTTCTATCCTGAAGTCCACATGTTTAACAAGAAAGTACACATACACATTCACACCAAAACAAGCTCTCATGGCTGATAAACCTGGGACCCACACCAATATTGCTGCAGCTGGTGCATCTAAGCACCAATGCCTAAAAACACCTTATGCATAACTGCAAAAAGCAGGTGGCATCTGACAAAAAAGCATTATTTGAGTTGATTAGCAAACATTTAGCAGACACATAGCAACATGATCACCAATATTCAGTGTCTTCCAGCTATAGTTTGGTCTCCACTGCCTCCTGAGAAAAACATCCCAGTTCAGCTGCTAAATGCTGCACTCTGTTCACTCACTCATCTCTAAACTTGCTGTTTGCTGCTGAGCACATCTTGCATGTTGTGCTTGTATGATGAAAACAGTGAAGAAACCCTGAAACTTCAAGTCTCAGTGGAAAAACATGAGACTTGAAGGGTAGAACTTGCTGACAAATCCTGTTTTTTTTGCCTTTTCTCTTAAAGCCACACTTTGAGACTTCCTGACATTTCTGGAGCGCTGCATTAAACAGGACCAGGGCTTTATTGGATAAATTGGTGCTCCAGTGATGCAAAAATGCCTTTATCTCACAAGTGAGGAAATCTTAAGGCTGTGTAAGAATTGGTGGTCAAATTTGTCCTAAAATAGTGCAACAATACAAACTGCGTAATGACACTAAATTACTCTGTTTTTCCTCTAAATCCACAACTGACAGACAAGAAGTTCAATACAAACTTCTCCTGACCTCTAACCCAAACCTAATCTTGGTTAACGTTATGGTGAGCTGTTTTGAGTAATAACAGCACAGTCTCACACACACAAAGAGTGCATCGATTACCATCAGCAGGTCATTGAACAGGAAGACTTCTCTCTGGTGGACGCCACTCCTCTGAGCTCTGTTTGGATCTGGAACCTCGAAGAGCTGACAGCAGCATACCAACCTGCGATGAGGCAGCGACAGCACCTGCAAAATACACACACACACCAGAGAAATGGTGTATTCTGTGTCTTGTATCAGTCTATGGTTGTGATGCATTAAATACAAGTCAGGCATAAAAAGCAAATATATACACAGGCATAGCACAGTTAGTTAACAAATCATGACACTAATATGACCTGAAAGGCTTTGCAGATTCATGTGATAGGACTAGTGATGATTCGAGAGCACAGATGGAGAAACAAAACTGTGATAATGTAATCATACAGTTTCATCCTGTGACTTAAAGAGTCAGTTTGATGCCATTATTTATTTTATATTTATCAGTGTTGGATAATATCCTCTAATACTACGATATTGACTTGAAGTATATCAATAAGATGAATCAGCAGCTTTTAGCTGTAAAGGTTGTTTGCACAGATTATTAATCTATCCAGTATGTAATTGAATTAAATGTAATTAAACTTTATAGTATAATATTTTCAGATGTTTGCTCAAGATGTCCATGTGTCTTACAGGCTTCTTGCCGACCACCATCCTCTCCACCGCCTGAACCTGGGACACGTGATCATCGTTGGTCCTCAGCTCCCATTTCTGGATTCTTCCATAGATCGCCACCAGCAGGTCGCGGGGAATGTCCTGACCATTATCAACACCTGTTGGAAGCACAGGTAAGAATTAAAATTCTGACTTGAATCTTTCGTGCAGGCACAGAGGACGCTTTACAGTCCCCTTCTTCAACGCAATCTTTACTCCTGTTTTAGCATCCAGTTGTAGTAAGTCATAGTAAAAGTATTTGTAGTAAAAATTCAGTGCTTTTCTTTCTTTATTTCATCCGCATCATCCACATTTCATCCACTAGCTCTGCTGTCTGGGATTGTGATCTCAGCGACTGTCTGTGTCATGCTTACTCAGATTTGTTCCAGCCGTCGCCAGACAAAAATGTGTCATTCTCCAAAAATCTGACGTTAAGTATCTTGCCTGAACTTGCTGAGTCAAATACAGAAGCAGCATTTCTGGTTTGTTTCTCAGCACAAACACCAGCAAAGTTTTCACTGTCAGTGTACAGAGTGTTTCCACTTGGATGCAAAAAGAGATCTCAAAAATTCAGTGACATGAAAATGAAGAGAAAGCTGCACATCCTTTAACCTGAGGTTAGAGTTGTTTTAGCCACATGGTAACAGGCAGACTTGATGATTCAAGCAGGTGAAAAAGGGCGTGGAAATTATCCAAACCCAAACCTTAGTCACTGACCAGGTGAAGGTTACGGGGTTACAGCTCTTGAAAATCTTTCTAAAGCTACTTTCAGCTGCTCCCTTGTCACAAGGGGTTACCACAGCAGGTAGATCCACGTTTGTTTGGCAGAGTTTTACATCAGATGGGATTTGTGTCTCCATCTGGAATCAAACCTGCAACCTTTCACTTATCAAGCAAATGTGAAAACCACTACACTATGGAGCCACTCATTTGTAAAGCTTTCTAAAATATAGTTTTACCATCTCTTTGTTGCTGCAAATCAGCCACTCCAGCCTGCTTTAAGGGAAGTCTGACTGTTGTGAGTAATGACAGCAGCCTGCAGCGTTTCTGCTCCTTTCAAACTGAATACTGGTTTTAACATTTAGCAGAACTGCATCATTTCAGACTGATTACAGGAGCTGCTCTACTGACTGACCGCGCAGGTTCTTGATGAAATCCTCAAGCTTCATCTTCCTCTCCGGCTTCACGTTGGGGCTGTACATGTCCGTGTTGAGGAGGATGATGGCAAAGGCCAGGATGAAGATGGTGTCCGGATTCTGGAACTGCCGGATCAGCACTGGGTTACAAACGCAGTACCGCTGACTGCAGAGAGAAAGAAAGGGGGAATATCAGAAACTCCACAGATGAATCAGGTCTTTGACGTTTGATTCAAACCCTCTGGGATGCAGTTTAATACCTGAAGGCCTCCACCAGCCGCTCCACCCGCTGAGCTTCACCCTGAACTTTAATCTGAGCCTGGAACTTCCTCAGAGCGTCGTCCAGATCCATCCCTGAGAAATCCATCTCGTCCAGGACACAGCTAAAGAGAAGAGACAGAAACCACTGATCATCATCTACAAAAGCATCCTTTAGCCCTGAACAGCGTTTAATCAGATACTCCTGTATAAATCAGAGGCCTGTACTATGAAGCAGGATTTGGGGTTTAGTGAGGTCACTTCAGGTTTAACCGTGTTTCAGTATTATGAAGGTGGTTCACTATTCACTGGGATACATCACCACTTAGACTGTGGGCCTTACCTGTTCTAGAGCACAGTATGTTTGAGATAAGATACAAAACCACCACCTATTGACCAATCAGCTCTCTGGAAAATAGTGTCACCATCACGACAAGATCCCTCTGAGGCAGCAGGAGGTTCTTAAGTTTTAGAGATTATCTAAAGTCTTTCTCAGTAAATATCAATAAATATGAATAAAAAATATAGATCCTTAGGAGCAACTTTATTGCATGCATGCATGCATTTATTGGATTTGAGCAAGTTTGAAGAAATGTTATTGTTATAAGATTGAAAATAGTGATATATTATGGGTTTTATTCATGTTTTTTGATTGTTTTATTCTGTACTTTCTCTCAGACCTTCTGACACTGCCTGAGTTGCAGCTGAAAGAATTAGAATGAAACTATCTGTAAACACCAACTTAATTCATCGGATACAAAATTATAATTATAGTCAGATCTTTCTGTGTCTTGATAATAGAATCGTGATAATGATAAATCTATATTGGCTTACACAGCCACTGTTTTTGCCAGCTTTCCTTCCTGGATTTAGATGGACTAAGTACTGCCACATGTTTGCTGTTCTTGCAGCCTTGTTACTGTAAAAAGCTGCACCACCTTGTGAAGGTGTGTCTCTCACCTGGGCCAAACCGAAACTTTTCACCATACTGAGCTGTGAATAATTACCAATCAATTAAGGCACGTTTCTTTCCTTAGAAGGACATGAACACAGACACCTGGCCACACTAAAATGTCCACTGAAATCACATTAATGTTTGCACTCACTCGAGGACATCTTTGTTGAACTGCTGTCGGCTGCCCAGAAACTCTCCGATCATCTGCCTGCTCAGTCCTTTCCGCTCCAGGATGAACCTGGCGATGCCCACCGGTGTGTCTGACACAAAACCCCTCTCAATTAGGTACTGGATCCCCTTCTCCGGCTTCCTGTAGCCCAGAGGAAACACAGCCTCTTAGCTTGTTTGTTCAGTGAATTCAGTGAAACATAAGCTTTTGAAACTAAGAAACATTACTGTTGTTTGAGAAAAGATTTTTGAATTTTTGAATGAGATGTCAGCAACACATTTCATAAAGAAAAAGCTGGTATTGGACTGGCAACCATTTGGTGGAACATCTCACAACTAGCGAGGTTAATTAGTCTGATATTATGATACATGATTGGTTATTAAAAAAAAAGAGCATCTCAGAGAGACCGAGTCTTTCAGCAGTAAAGATGGAGAGAGGTTCACCTCTCTGTGAAAGACTGCATGGGCAAATAGTTCAACAATTTATAAACAATGTTTTTCAACATAAAATTGCAAAGAAAAGAAATTGCCACAATCTACGGACCTGAGCTCATGTAAGATGTTTCTTAGCAGCCATTTTGACTTAAAACCTGAGGGATACATCAGTGTTACTAATCACACTAATTCAGGCTCTGTGAGTAAATAGTATATATATTACATCTGAGTTTACCTACTATTTTAAGTTGGAAAAACATCCTGTTGTCTAATCAAAATCTAAAATTCTTTTTTGAAATCATGGATGTCACATCCTTCAGGCTGAAGAGGAGAGATACCATCTGACATGTTATCAGCTGGATCCCAGTTCAAATGCCAGCATCCATAATGGTTTGGATAACTTACACATCTGTGAAGGCAACATTAATGCTGAATGATACATAAAGGTTCTGGATCAACATACAATGACATCCAGATGGTGTCTTTTTCAGGGAAGGTTTTGCTTATGCTAAACCACATTCTGCATGTATTTCTACAGCGTGGCTCTGCAGTAAGAGAGGCCAGGTGACTCTCCTGTCTGCAGTCCAGAAATGAAGATTACAACCAAGAAGGCTCTGAACTGTTGATGAAAGAAGAGGTGATGCAGGACCTCTGTCTTTTTTTCCAACTTAGTGTGTTTTCATTGTATCTGCTTATTTATTACTGTTTGTTTGATGGTTGTGTGATTTCTGCTGACTGTACAATAAATTGCCCCTTGGGGATAATAAAGACATCCTTGGTCCTTAATTCTTGAAAATGTTCTTTTCTCAGCTTTTTTGGAAATGTGTTTGAAACACAATCAAAGGTATCAGTTTTAACATTTAGTATGTCATCTTTGTACTAATTTAAATTAAATATAGGCTTTAAACAACTTGCAGATTATTGCATTCTGTATATTTTATGCAATATCCCAACTTATTTGGAGCAATCTTCAGCTACAAGTAGAGCAGATGGTCTGAGCCCCAGGAGCCTTTATCATGGAGTCAGTCTGGATTACATATGATATTTTGTTTGTTGGTATAAGCAGATAATTCCCTCCAGGTTGTACATTCGCATCTAACATCAGGTATTATTGTCTGGATTCTCTGAACTCATGAGAGGAAGATTAGGAATCTGAAACTGAGTCTTCTTGTGGATTATATTTGCAGACATTTTTACTTGTTGAATAAGTTGAGTCCAATGCGGTACTGCCGCCGCTGCACCACGTCGTTGTTGAACGCAGGCGAGTCCCAGCTGTGACGGCTCTCTCTCTGATAGGTCTGCTTCCCCAGCGTGGCTCCTCCGATTGGCTCCCGGAGGCTGTCGCGCGACGAGGAGCCGGAGCTGCAGTTATTGACCGTTGTGTCATCATTGGAATTGGTGGTGGTGGAGTTGACGCTCTCATTGTCTCCGTCAGAGCAGAGCAGGTGGTGGTGGTGGAGGTGGGGGTGGTGAGCGTGGTGCTGCTGCTGTGCCTCCATGTTCTGGAGCGCCGAGGAGGAGGAGGACAGCGGTGAGGGCGTGAGAGGCGGCGGCAGGGGGGAGAGAGG
>VUQI01017931.1:1292-12306 GCA_015106735.1 Paratilapia polleni | reverse complement strand
GCAGTCAGAGCACTCTCCATCACCAGGCGCACTCTTCCTTCAATGTCCACCTCCTATACAGAAAGGGAGGAGAAAGAACTTTACAAACTTAGAGGAATGCCTTCCATCAATCTACTAATTCAGTGGGAGTGAACTGAGGAATATGAATTTTTCTTAATTCATGAGTTGCTTCCTGCCTTAAATGGAAATAGAAAACAGATTTTAGATCTTACTAATAAATATCCAATATATGCAATTACACACTACTGACAAGCAGGGGGCACAAAAGGACTGTTCATATTCCTAGTGACTTTCACCCAGCTGTGAACAGATTAACACGTGGCCCCCAAGAACACAATAATTTCCACATGAGTTTTATGACACAATATTTATTTCAAAATACTTTCAAAATGCCAGGGCAAATGAATCAGGCGTAAATCCACCAAACATAACTCTCTAAAGTTTACAGAGTGCTTCTTGGCTGTGTAAATGAGTCCTGCAAGTGCACAAAGAAGAACAGTTCCACCAAGCATGCCAAGATTAAACAATGAAGACATTTAAGGAATCCTAATGATAAACAGACAGGACAGACTCCTCTATTTTTCGACAGCGAGACAGTGTATTATTATGTGTACATGGTACACAAAGTTCTATATCACCAGATGGGGTTTAACCAGAAAAATGTGTGTACATATCAACCCCACTGTGAAGATAAACATCATAGTGCAGACAGGAGCGAATTACAAGTGAAATTCTTAGATATGCCCTAAAGTGAAATATAACACACACAACATGCACAGACATGCCAAGAGATAAAAATGTCCGAAGTCATTACTTACTGATGAGAAATATCGAAAGAAACACTTCAGCGTATAGTAAATGCACTATACCACAGCCAAACTAACAGTGCTCTATGTTCAGTATCAAAGGCTCATTTATGAGAGAAGCCCGTCTCTTTCACATTGATAAAAAACAAGCAGAAAGTGGAACAAAGGGGTTAGACTTCCACAGGACATTTGTTTTTCTTGAACGCAAGAGCCTCTCAAGGGTCTCATTTGGCTGGTTAATGCTGCTCAAAGGTCATTATTTCTGAACACTTTATGCAGGAATATCCTTAAAAAAACAAGAGGACAACAGTGGAAGACAGCCAAGAAGTGAACGCAAAGAAGTCACCACAGACTTCCACTCCTGCCCCTCCTCTCTGCTTCACCTTGTAGTATTGTTTTCCCACTTGCAGGTGGGCTTCCTACAAAAAGCAATTACTGTTCAAAGTCGGATTTTCCAAAGGATACGAATAAAGAATTTCGAGGTCAGATTTAGGGCAAGCATTCAGTGGATGCCACTGAACTTTTATGCAATTTGACATTCTAGTCATTATACCCATGTGATGAAAATTATTGGGCAATGCAAATATAAAATTATGCTTACACTGCTTTTAACACAGGGCATGCAATGAAGTTGCAGGTTTTCCGTTTTCAAATGTTCTGTGACAGTTTGTCAACTTTTAATGAAATGTGTCTGAATTGCACAAAAATAATTACACTTGTTTTAGGTGATAGTCAGTGCATGTGGTTGCAGTTTATCACATATAGCATCACGGTGACCTTCCACATTATTGTGAGAGTTCATCTGAGTGTGTTCCATGGCAGATGTTTGGCCAACAATACCTGGTTCTGAGCTTTAACAGACTTGTTTGGCCAAAAGCTTTCATTTCGTCTTACTTAGATCTTGCACCTTATAAGTTTCTGTGCTGTGAAGTAGCTGCTGTGCTGAGAGTACCTGTGTAGTGTCCACCTTTAATACTTTTCTCTGGATCTTTTTCCAGTCGTGTTTTTACTTTCTTTCATTCCATGCTTTTTAATCACCTTTAGGGATCAAATGTCTCAATTAGTACACTTCTTTGCTTCCAAATTCTAGCAACACTGCTACCACCAGGACAAAAGAAGAAAAACATTTTTTATGAAGACATTTTTGTCTGGTTCAGTTACATTAAGGGCTATAGGACTGGGATGGAGATTTAACCAGAATACAGTGTAATCCCTGCAGCTTTGTTTTCAGTGAACTGACCTGAGGCCTGCTTTTTACAGCACTCAGAGTTTGATCTAGCTGACGATGCTTGAGAGCTTAATGTAGGATTTGACTATGCGTATCAAGGAGCTTCTGTGAAATCTGCAGGTTTTTGGGTGCAGCTGCAGCTCCAGTAAGAAATTTAACAGTAGGACTTGGCCCTAGGCCTCATGACTAAGCTCTGCTGGGCCAGCTACACTCGGATTGTCTTCCTTATAAGGCGTGCCCCACCACTCTGTCCCAGGGTGAGCAGCTGCGGTACCACAGTGGGCTCTCTACCAAAGTTGTGCCAGTAGGGATATGATGGAAAAATAGCTTTTTTGTTTTTTTATCCGGACTGCTTGAGTTATGACAAAACCCTAAATATACACTGAGTCATAGACAGGAAAAAAAGATTCCAAGTGACTCATTGTTCTGTTTTGCTTTTCCCTCTCTGGTGTCTCCATGACTGAAAGAGGGAACAGATGTCATACTTTATTGTATCAGTACAGTAAATGCTTAAACAAAGTCACAAGCACATCAATTCAAGTCAGTGGGCTGCAATAAAAATTAAAATAAAACAAAGAGCATCATGGCATGATCCTTACCCTGCCTTGGTACCTCATCCTGTCCTATTGTTGCTGGAAGAAGGCTGAACTGGTGGTTCCCCCTCAGGCTGGTGCTCCTCCTCCTGTATCAGACAGACTTCTTAAACGTAGCTTCTCATCCACCTTTGCCCATGAGCAACACAATTAGGCAACTTCACGTCTCACCCCTTGGTCACTTTCTCAATTCCTCTCTGTCTTGGTGTCTCTTCGTTCACGTCTTTCCTCCTCCTCGCCTGACTCCCCTGTGCACATGCAGTTATGCCAAAACACAGACAGCTCCTCTTGTTTGTACCTTCAATTCATCTTGCTCATGACAGGCCAAAGTAAATCATCGCCTCTCCACGATTCCCTCTTCTTCCTTCTGAACTATTCTGCATGAAACAAGGGCAGGAACTCCACTCACACGTCACACTGAAAGAAAAAAAAGTCAAGGGAAAGTATGCCGTTGGATAGTGAAAAAAAAAGAGCCAGAGAAAACGGAGAGCTGAGAGGGTTAGGAAAAATTTGCTAAGAGCCCCAAACTAAAAACATGTAATCACTGTGCAGCTATTAAAAAAACAGAAATCACATGATTGGATCTCAGGACATTCTTTCTTTCCTTCCCTCCCCGTTAGTTTGCTCCCTCCCTTTTCTCCCACAAGCTGAGACAGATTCACATGGGATGGAAGTGTTTTACCAGCAAGACTGCCTGTCTCCTTGTGGCTGTCTTCCACTGTTGACGAAATAGCTTACACCATCACTGAAATATCATTCTGCAGATATATTAATGTCAAGTGTTACATCCACCATCTGTTTTCTTCCCCTGGCAACAACCATAACACAGCACATTTTTAACATAACAATGATTTAACATATGTGCTGTGTGCATGAATTATCAAATTCCTCTCTTATTATGTTCCCTCCCACTCTAGGCATTTATGGGGTGTGCTGTCAAGGCCACATCACCTTTCTGAGAGAACAGCACCCTCCTCTGGTTTCCCTCTCCTCATCTTTCCTCTCGCTTCACTGTACCTCAGTCTGTGTCCACGCCACGCTTGCTTTCACATGCCAGCATCAAATATCCAACACAGAGGAATCTGAATAATGCTGCCCAGATGGACGACGTTTTTTTCTTACTCTAGGTAGTGCTTAAAAAGAGGAGAAACACTCTTGCATAAGCGATATACACAAATAGGCAAGAACTGAAAAGGGCAGATTCACTAAAATGTTTTAGGATTTTACAGCGATCAGCCACAACATTAAACCCACCTGCGTCATAATGCGTAGGTCCCCCTTGAGCCATAAAATAGCTCTGACCCTTCGGGACACGGATATTGAACCTCAGTCTGGGTATGTCCTGTGGTTTCTGACTCTGGGGTCCTGTGGGTGGGGTCCTGTGGGTGGGTGGGCTCTCTGTGATGTGGGCTTGTTCAATGCATCCCACAGATGAGCTGGATTAGGATCTGGAGAGTTTGTAGGCGGGACGAATGCTGTGGCATCTGTGTTGTATTCCTTGAGTTATTCCTAGGGTCTTTTTGTGGTGTGGTTCATTGTCCTGTGCCATTGTCACTGAAGAGGTTCGCATGATCTGTTTAGGTGGGTGGTGCATCTCAAAAGTATCATCCACACAGATGTCAGGGCCCCACGTTTCCCAGCAGAACATCGTATTGTAACAAGAAAATAAATGTCATCCACTTCCCTTATCAATGGTTTTAATGTTGCGGCTGAACAGTGTATATCAGTTGGGGTTACTCGAGACTTTGTTGTGATGCCTCCTAAAATATACAGAAAGTACTTCTGCCATGTGTACACTGAGTTCAGGCACAACTTTTCTTTAACAAAACGTAGCGTCTGTGTCTCCTTTGTTTACTCAGTTCTCTCATTGCATTCCCCTTCAATTGTATAGCTCTATTCAGCTTTATGTGGAGCACAAAAATAAAAGGAAGCTTGTACAATGAGCTGATAATTGATCATTAAGTTGGCTCATAAAAGTTGACTACAGCATATTTCCCTATCAAAGCCAAACAGGAAAATATTCTTTATAGTTTTGTGGCTTGTAAATTATACTTCCTGCAGTAGGGTAAAATTTTTTTTCAAATGCCTCTGCAGTAGAATATGAAAATGAACCTATGCTTAAAAATTGAGTCTCTCTGACTGTCTCTTACGTTCCATTTGCTGTATTTAAGCCATCAGAAAAGTCCATTTGAAGCTTTCTTACTACACAGGCATCTGGGACTTAATATACACCAGGCTGACTGCTGGCAGCAAACATCCCACACACAAAATGTGTAACAATATGCATATGGAAAACATGAGCATGCTTTCTTAACTCATCTGTTTTTTCTGCTCTGCATACATTACAAGTAACAGCATCGGTCTGTTACCAGGAAACTCAAACAAATACTAAACCCAGTCATAAAGAAGCTTCACTGTAGAGTCCATCCTCATCACCTTAAGATATGCTATTTTCCAGCTGAGTTGTTTTTCAATCATTGTTCCTATCTTTGTTTAGCAGTTCCTGTAAGAGGGACTTCCTTCCTGTTTCCTGATGTTCAGGATCTTCCTTCATTAGCATTGGTTTGGGTTTGAGTGTAATCTGATATATATTTTTCTTTTTTGTTATATACTCTAGAACTGTATATCACTAACTTAAAATAAAGTCCCAACAATGTGTAATGTTCGGTGAACTATCTTGACTAAAATATGTTTGACAGGACTGAGCTGACTGATTAAAACTAAGTTCCTCTTATAAACACACCCATCACGTCTTCACCTCAGCTGCCCCACTTCTGTCAAACTCTGTGCTAAAACACTGTAAAAAATATTTCTGTAGCATCTCAAAAGCAAGTCAAGTTAAGCACATCTCAACACTTTCTTCAGCTGTTTTCTTTTCATGCAACAACCCTCTGCCTGAGTTCAATTTCAGATAATCACATTATAAACCCAAAAACTAATTCTGAACATCTGACACATTATGGAGGAACTCCAGAGATCGTAGCCTTCTTCTCATAAACTGCCTGTCTCTGTGTACGGAGAGACGAAGGTTTAATAATGTTTTTTTCTCATTTTGTATTTCAATCACTCGGGTATTCTGATTCAATATAACAATAAATGATAGAGGAATGGTACCTTATTTGGTATGGATGAAAAGTGGAGTTTTCTTTCCCTCTATTACACACACATCAAGTAAGATTATTATACAGTTAACTAAAACCATGAAGAGTATTTTAATGTTGTTTGGGTTATCTCGCCTAGCTAACCCAACTGTTTATTATTCCTCCATGGGGACACCTATTGTCCATCTGCACTGAGCTCCATCAGCACCCATCTGCTTTCCCTTTCACCTCACATTCACCTCTGCTGCCTCTCATCCCCCAGATCTCTGTTACACCACAAAGACTGCTTTATAAATTGACCAAGGTGTAAAACTAAACCCCATGAAGAAAAAAAAAAGGAAGCTGTGGAAACACAGTTGTGTGTAACTTACAAGAATCCAGAAACAATATCTACTAGCGGATTTAATAATCTATTTACTCTGAAGTCAAGTCTATTTACTTTTGATAATAAGAAAAGGCACCATGAGGATGAAGTTCAGTATTTGCAGCTTCCCCTGCACGATTGCTTGGCAATAACACGCACAAGCTTATCACTATACGAAGCCCTCTTGATGTTCGGAATTAAAGGAAGGCTTAGGGCTCTGCCTAGTGGTAGTAATATCAATTACACTGAACTGGATCCTATGCTATTATTTTAAAGAGATGGATTGCCATTAAATATACAGGATTTTCCCAGAAATAGTACTTTTAAGAAACTATCTCCATATTTCTTCCAGCACTGTTGAGTACAAAAGCTTTCACTGATTTACTAAAATACAGTACAAGCATGCATCTGGCACATCACAAAAATATACACACATACATACAACTATATTGCACATGCTTATCAGTAACATAGCATAAACATAAAAAAAGTACAAATATGCCTACCTGTTTTCATGTTTTCTACCATGTTGAACTCCAGAAGCAGTCAGGTCATGGCCACAATTTCAGTTACTAGTGCAGCTCCAGGCGATGTTTGCAGACTGTACAATCCATTGCAAGGGTTACTTTATTTTCTACAGCAGCCGGGACTAAACGCACTCCTACCCGGAACCCCAGAATCTAAACAGATAGAATTACAGGAAAGCAAAGGTACTTCAAACACTAAAGGTTGATATCTTTTTAAAGGCTAAAATCTGACACCAAAGGAAGCCTTCACTGCAAGAAAATGGAAAACGTCAGGCCATTTACAGCCTCTAAATCCACTAGGAGGCGGCAATGCTAAAGTTAATTGTCTGCCAAAAGTAATGAGATATGATGCAGATGACTGAAGTCAGCCACTGTCAAAGGTGGAAGAGCTTTAGTGTGCTGTACTATACTATGAAGCTGTACAGACCAGTTTATGAGTATCTGATACAAGGACTTGTTCCTACATATTTTGTATCTTTAGGAAACTCTGCAGTACCAGATCTTTCTGTCCCTGTTTACTTAGTGAGTTTACTGGGGTGTTTGCAATGAACAGTATTTATGAAAAATGTAAATAGTGCAGTTTATTTCAAACAAGTTAAATATTCAAGGAACTTAGTCAACAGTTAGGTCAGAATTGCTTGGGGGAGTTGGGTGTGTTAAGTGGGGGTATGAGCTGGAAGAGCAAAACAGCCCTATCACGGAAGTGACATGATCTGGAGAAAGGTTAAATACAGTTAAATACAAGGCAGTACTGGCCCACAGGAAATCAGAATGTTTAATCAGAAATAAAATCTGTGTAGATTTGTAGGATTTTCAGGCTCATGTGCAGCCGTGTGTCCTATTACAGATTTATTACGTGAAAAGTGGTGCTGCACAAGAGTTGAAAAAATAAAATTTGTGTTGGATAAATGCTTTGCAAAGTGGAAAAATATGTATTTAGACTTTTTATTAAGTAAAAGTTATAATCTTACTTAAGTATCTTAACAGTGCACAAGCTGTATAATGAAAATATATTTAAAGTGCCTAAATGAAATGTCCTCATTATGCAGACTGGCACTTTTCAGAATCATGTCCAGTCCATTATATTATTGGAGCATTGCAGCTGTTGACAATTTTAATTATTTATATATTGCTGGGTAGCTTGATCTATAATAATTCAATTAATTTTAAAGCTATAGTTACTTATTATTTTGCAGATAAATAGTATGGAGTATAAAATACAATATTTGCATCCAAAATATAGTAGAGTAGAAACAGAAAGTAGCATAACAAAAAATACATAGTACTTTAAACCTGTACTTTAGTAAAGTACTTGAGTAAATGTGCTAAGTTACATTCCTACTGGTCCCATCCATGCTCGCATCCAATGATGTTGGGCATGGTAAGGTTAACAGTACTTTAGTCCAAAGGCATTGGTGAGTGGGGTGCCAGTAGGGCCAATCATATTTTAGGGGGGCTAGTGCAACCACCCGGCCCCCAACTGGACATGGACCTGGGCAAGAGACCAGATCACAGGTAAAATTTAAGCTATAGTTTGTTCCATATAAATCCTAAAATCCTGGGGAAACAATACAGTCAACAATGTTTTTGACTCCTCAACAAATAAAAATTAGGGGATAACAGAAATGTGCTGCATTTGCAAGAAATGGTGGTGCATACAGTTCCGGACTAGAAGGGCTTCTTCTAGTCATTTTCGAGTTTTACACATTAGTTGGTGGATCATCACTTTACATTGAGCAGGCTTGAAACCACTTCAGCCTAGGTAAGCCCAACTCTGCCTGCAGCCTGCAGGACTTGTAGGAGACCCTGGCCTGCACATACAAACAGGAGAATGAGCTGAATCTCACATGAACAACACACAGAACCACAAAACAATATCTTATATAAGTATTAACTTAAATCTTCTGAGCTGCATGACATACCTGCACATATAACAATGAGAGACAGCAGTGTTTACAGTGTGTGGCATAAATAGACCAGAGTGGAGGCATACTCAAACAAACCTTTCCACAGCAACTGTGAAAGTTAATCCACACCAGAATTATTATAGTTTTATATTTTTTTCATTAGTTTGATTTTTATTTCATTCTGAATTTTTACTTTCAAATCCGTTTAGTGTCAGTTAGTTTCCAGTTTGGGTTTGCTAGTTTCAGTTTAGTTCGATAATATTCCGTTTCAGCTTAGGTATTATTCATTTCAGTGATAGTTTAAGTTGTATTATTATTATTATGGGTATTAGTTGTCAGGGGCAAGATTTAAGAAGTTCAGAATAGGTATTACAATATAAACACAACAATTTATGTCATAGACATTTCCAGTCACAAAAAAACAAACAAACAAAAAAAATCCAAAAAAAGAAAAAAAATAGGCACACAAAAGACTAAAACTAAGGGCATTTCCTGTATATTTTTATTTAATTTTAATTAGTTTTGTGAGTACACAACTTCATTTCACTTGGTGATTGTCTAGTTTTTATTTTACTTCCTATAACTACAATGTTTTTTTTCCACCCCTGGAATTTTTGTTTGTTTGTTTAGTTTCACTTAACTATCCAGCCACACACAAACCACTCCCAGATCATTGCAATTAATGTGATGGTGAGTTAATGTGAAGATGATACTGCTCTGTTAAATCCTGTTAAAACACTTAAAATAAATTAAAAACTAAAAGGTGTGTTTAAGTGTGAAAATACAGTTTTAGTTGTGTGATACAAAGCTAATACTAAACTAATCTACACTCACTGGTGTTATGTTCTTACAAAACTATAATGAAATAAAAATATATAAAGTAAGTCTTTGTCAGTTTGGTCAAATCTGACAACTTAAGTTGTGTTTGTATTGTTATACCTGTCCTTGACTGCTTAAAGTTTGTCCCTGACAACAGCTAACAGTGAAACTAATAAAAAGTAAACATGTTTAAATAAGGTAAAAAAGGTAAGAGGGGTGCGTTTTAAAATGGGTGTAACGAAATGTTAGCTTTTCCAACAAGTTTGCCTTACCTTAACAGCTATACTCAAGGAAAATATATATTTAAAAAAAAAAACTAAACAGTAGTCTACCAAGTTATGCATTACGTTATAGTTTATACAGTTAAAACTTCACTAAGAGTAGGTTATCCTTACAATAACAGACTTTATGCTCTGGCTTAAGGTTTTGATCTTCAAGCTAGCCTGCATACAACAACTTTGTGTAGCATTGCTGTATGTTGATATTAAACCTATAAAGGTAGTAGGGAGGATGCAGTCGCACACTTTATGCAGTGTAATAGTAAACAGTTTACTTAAACTGGCCGCTCCCGGGCGAGTGTTGAAGAAATGTGGCAATACTTGGACTGAATGCCGAGAAATGGATTACTTTTAAGTAACGAGCTCCGCATAGTGTGGCGAGCTAGCAACAGAGAACACTGACCTGCTGCAGTTGTGTGAGGGCGCCGCTGGGTGAGTCCCTCTCTCCGCTGCCTCTGTCTCCACAGCTCCGTTTTCCCAAAGAAAAGAAGAGGAGAACTAGGTCCGGGGAGGAGGGCCGCCGCCATTATCGGAAAGCTGACAGAAATACCACTTTCACACACGCAGTCTGCTTATAAAGTGATCGGGACATGAGCAGTTTATGTTGCAGCAGAAGGCATTTCTTAAGCGAAACACCACCGGCGATTGCATCAAACTCACCGTTGTCTCGTGTGCGCGACCGGCCCAGCTTTATGTGGGCACAACAATGGACAGAATAATTATTGAAAAAGCAACGTGGTGAACCAAGGAGGAGACGACTAAGCAGATTTTCTTATACGTCTGAATTTCTCACGAGGAAAAGCGTTGCAAGAACAAAACTGGATTGTTCTTTTGTTCGGGATATTTATTTCTTTCCTTTGCCGTGTTTAATTTCAGTCAAAACAGTAGTGCAAAACACAAGAAATCCAGACATGAGTGAAGGATTTTGTATTCAAATGAGCCCGTCGCACATATTGTAGTGGTATCGGTATTATGTGTGAATAGTTCCGACCCATAGTGTATTCTGCGGCTGCTTATGCACATCAGGCGGCGAGGGCTGCGGCAAGAACTGGCCTGACAGATGCAAGAGGAGAAAGGGAGAAATGCAATGGTATGTATCCTACGTGCTCCCTCTTCTTTATTGGCTATTTCCTAGTGAAGCTGCCGAGTGCTACACCCTAAGACAGCTGGGTAAATAAATTCCCGTTAAAGACTGTCTGTCGGTGTGCCTGCAGAAGGGAGGCTATCCCGGCTCTCGGCGCTGCCATTTCATTATGTAGACAGCAGGCCTGGCGTGGTCACCCCTCTCTGTGCACCCTCGAGCCCATGTTAACTGGTAATCCTTTGCAGAACATATGAGGTTACACAATCTTATCTAAAAAAAAAAAAAAAAAAAATAAGTTTTGGTAAAG